>PVKZ01005230.1:0-57787 GCA_004027375.1 Macroglossus sobrinus
AGTGGGGCGGACGTGCCACCGTGCCCGTCACCGTGTCTACCGTGTCTGCCGTGTCCCCTGACGCACGCCAGGGCCCACGGTGCCTCCCAACGGTGCACGTCGAAGGGACAGAACGAATGAAATCGGCGCCTAGGAAGGGCAGCTCCTGGCTCCCACGACGGAGCTTCTGGAAACTTCGAGGCCCGTGGCCGCAGCGGCCACAGTCGCTCTGAGGACAGCCCTGCGTGGCGGCCGAGGTTGTGGCTCTGTCGTCGGACGAATGTGGGCTCCGAGCCCAGCTGCAGCTGGGACTCACGGGCAAGTGACCTCCCCGCTCAGCGTCTCAGTCTCCCCGCCTGTGAAACAGAGCTACTCACACGTCCCCCGCTGCACGCCGCTGCGTGAGGTTGAAGCGAGTAACACCCAGAAAGTGTCCCGGCCCGGGGGCCGGCAACGGGCTCACCACGCAGACGCCAGGCGGCGGTGCTCATACTGCCAGGCACCTGCCAGGGGCAGCCGCCGGCCTGTGTGCCGTGCGCAGGGCCCTGGGGAGCCCGGGGAGGCGGCACCCCTGCTCCCCACGGCCACGGGCCCTCTGCGGGACCCGCGCTGCCGCGGTCCCCAGCACCGGGCTCCCCCGCGCCCGGCTCCCCCCGCGCCCGCGTCTCACCTGGATCACCCCGCCCCCTTCGCCCCCTCTCTCCATCAGGAACGCCTCGGGCAGCTGCAGCATCCTGCCCAGCCAGTCCATCATCACCATCTCCAGCTCCGTGCACACCGGGCTGGCGGCCTGCCGGGGAGGGAGGGGAGGCATCACGCACCGGCCGGCTGCCCTCGCGCCCCATCAGCTGCGACGCGGGGACGGGATGGACAGGAGAACTGCGTCGCTTCTCGCCCCCAGATTTCACCCGGTCGACAGGAGCTTTTACAGCGGCCGGGCAGGCCCGGCACGGGCGGAGCTAAGGCGAGGACGTGCGTCTTGAGTCCCAGGGAGGAGCGGCGGTGGACACGGGGGCTATGGACCGGGCCACCCGCAGGTCCCCTGCCCCAGCAGCTCGGAGCCTCACGGGGCGCACCTGGGCTGGCGTGGTGCTGAGAGCCTGGCCAGCGACAGTCCTCGTCCCCCCACCCCACGCTTGGGAGCGGAGGGGTCCGCACGCCCCAGGCCCCCAGGCCGCCACAGGAAGCCACGCGCCCGCTGCGTCCCCATGGCTACCGGTGACCTCACCAGCCTCGGGTCCCCGGAGACGTCACCCTGCTGCCCCCGCCCCGCTCTGCCACAGTTCTCCCGGGGCTGGGGCCGGAACGCCCCGGCTGCGAAGGCCCCGAGCCCTCGCGGGGCGGGCACCCTTGGGCCAGCGCCGTGGGAGGCTGGCCGGGGAGGAGGGCAGAGGCCCCGGAGGCAGTCTCGCTGCCCGGCCGGACGTCTGTTCATTTACAGAAGGCTCCAGAAAGGCGCCCTGCTGGACCCGCCACCCAGTGGGTCTAGCAGGACCAGACTGGGTCAGGAGGTGGGCTCCGGGCAGACTGGCCCCCAGGGGCCCTGGGCATGGCGCACAAACGGACTCCTCCCCTCCACGCCTCAGGCCCAGTTCAGCATGAGTCAGCCCCAGGAGTCCACCCAGCTCTGAGGCACAGGCAGGGGACACTCCGGACCCCAAAGGCCAAGGGCAGACCCTCGCTTTGAAGCCCCTGTGGGCAGAGCTGCCTGGGACCCCTCACACAGGCGGTCCCCAAGCCTGAAGTCTGAACCCCAACCAAGCGGCTCCGAGCGCTTGAGCTTCCCGAGTCTCCTTCCAGCTGACGACCGCCCCCATCCCCTGCGTCTCCCTCCCTGCCAGGCACCCTTCTCCTCCGGGGGGCGCATGGCCGCCTGCTCACGCCCCCTGCGGACAGGGGGGCTCATGGCGGGACCCCGGGGTCAGCCCGCCACTCACCCAGGAGAAGCCGACGCAGCCGATGGCCCCGCACAGCATGTCCGCGAGCATGGACGGGTACGAGCTGCCCGAGGGGAAGTAGGCGAAGAAGTATGGGCTGTGCCAGTGGGTCACCTGCGGGGGACACGGGCGGTCAGCAGGGACTCCCGGGCTGTGGGGCCCCACGGCCTGGCCCGGCAGGGCGGCCCCCAGCTCGGCGGCCCCCGCTCGGCGAGCTTGCTGGGGTGGCCTGCGCCCGAGGCCCCGTCTCTCGGCGTTAGCGTCCGGCCATGCTGAAGCGGCCCCCAGGAAGGAGGGTTCTGTCAGGAAAGAAACCTAAAGGCCTGATTCCCGAGGCTTCGCCGTCCGGCCTTACTGCTGCTGCTCCCTCCCCTCACGGGCCCTTCCGCCCGGCCAGGAGCCCCCGCGATGTGGAGGCAGCCGGCGGGGTGCTGGCCCAGGGCTGGGGGCACTCGGCGGGCCTCGGGCACCCGTGGGACCTAAGACGGGGGGTCCCTCCGCAGCCTGGCCAGCCCCGGGGCCCAGGCGAGGGCGCGGAGGGCCTGGGGAGGGTGCAGTGATTCCGCCTGGGGGCGGGGGCTCAGGCCTCCGGCGTCTCAGTGGAGGGACCCTGAGGGCCGGGGAGGGGCCTGGGGGTGCTCAGCACAGCCGGAGTTGGGGGGCTCCAGCCAGAAAGGCTGGGGGCAGGGCCCAGCGGGCTGTGAGGAGCAGCGGCTGAGTGGCCTGTGTGAGGGGCCTGGAGAACATTTAACTTCCATTTGAAAAGCAGAAAGAAAATAAGTAACGTTTTGGGCAAAGAGAAACTTTAGTCTGGAATGTTCATACACCCATCGCCACAGCAACGCACTCAGAAGGCACCCGGCCCCACAAGTCTCCGTGTGTGGGGGGAGAGGGGCGTGGGGGCACGGGCTGGAGGTGGCCGGGCCTTCCGGCTCCTTGCCGTGGTCTCCCCCACCTGCCCTGACACCCGGAAAGGGCAGGGGTGAGTCTCGACTGGAGACACTCTCACCACTGTCACACAGCTGGCCACCAGCAGGGCTGGACCTCCCACCAGGGACCCTGCCCCACAGCCCTGCGTGGGGAGGAAGCCGCAGTGCCTGTGCCCCCGTTGGGGAGGTGTTCTGTGCCCCCCACATTCCCGTGTTGAATCCCCCGCCCCCCGCCCGGTGAGATTAGGGGGCGGGGCCTTTGGGAGGTGACTGGGGCGCGAAGCCGCCGGGCGGGCAGGGCTGGGCCTGGGCAGGGCGGAGGTGGCCGCCCGCAAGCCGGGATGAGAACCGCCGCCAGGCCCGGTCCGCGGGCACACTGGCCGGAGCGGCCACCAGCCCCGAGGAGCGAGTGTTTGCTGTGGGAGCCGGCGCCGGGGTGTTTGGTCCGGAGGCGCCGCGCAGACCGGGGGGCCCCCGCTGCCTGACATTTACTGTCCCCCCGGAGCTGTGTGCGGGGCTCAGCGCCGAGCGTGTTTGCACAGCCTCGGGGCGAGAGGCGAACCCGCGCTCGGCTCAGAGCGCAAATGTCAGGGGCTCTCCTGGGAGCGGGGGGAGCGCGAGGGTGGGTCCAGGGGGCCGAGCACGGGGGCCGGGCCCGGACGCCCCCGCCCGCCCCTCGGCTGCCGGTCGGATGGACCTCGAGTCCGTGTGAAAACGGGGGGATGCGGCGCAGACTGCCCTCACCCCTCGCTGCCTCGGTGGCTTCTCCGGCAGGCGACCCCTCCGCGGAAACGCAAAGCCGCGGGGTCGTTTCCCGGGACAGTGCACCGCGAGCCCCGCCCCCGCCCCCACCCAGGGGTCCGTGTCCCGACCCGAGCCCCTGCGACATGCGACGCCAGGGTGGTGGTCGCAGGGAGGAGCCCCTGGTGGCTGGTTTCCAGCAAGTCCGCTGCTCAAAGCCTGCGCCTGGCGTTCTGCGTTTAGCAGCGGATAAACCGCACGTGGGGAGGAAACTCCCTGTTTTATCTGAGAACAGGCGACGTGGACTGGTGGGATGGGGGGGTACCGCTCACTGCTTGGGGACCCACAGGGCCGGGTCGCCGCCCTGGCTCCATCCCTCTCAGCGGTGCGACCTCAGGCTAATCACCTCACCGCCCTGGGCCTCCCCCGCCTCAGCCGGAAATGGGAAACGAAGGTTCGGCCGGAGCCGGAGCTGCGGGGACCAGGGGGCGGGGCGCAGGTGAGCCGCCCGCAGGTGCCCGCAAACAATGGTCCCCCGGGCCCGCCCTCGCCACTCACCCCTGGCATGATTATCTTCTCGATGTCCCGGATGATATCCTCGTACGTGTCCGGCTCCTGGGGGGCGCAGCTGGGCAGCAGCGGGCGCAGGTAGCCGGGCTCCACGCTGGGGTACACCTGGCGCCCCTCGATGCCTTCCAGGTAGTCGGCCATGTACTCCACCATCTCCCTCCCTCGCCTCCGGAACTCGCTGGTGTTCATGGCCACGGCTCCGTCGCGGGCGAAGCTGCCGGCGGGGAGAAGAGAGGTGCGCTGGCCCCCGGGACGCCCTCCCCCCACTGCGACGCCCGCCCCCCCCTGCGACGCCCCGCGACGCCCTCTGCCCCCCCCACCGCGACACCCTCCTCCACCCCGCGCTGCGGGGCCAGTGCTCGCGTGCTGACTGCCAGGGCCGCCTGGGCTGCACCCCACACACCGGGGGCCCCTCTCTGTCCGCGAAGGGTCGGCATGGAGGTGATGCTGCCTCTTCTCCCAGCCTCCAACCAAAGACAGGGCCGCGCCTTGTCCTTTCCTCGTCTGCACGGTGACACGGACACACGGTCACCTTCGCGGTCTGTCCCAAGGGTAACAACCACCAGTGGTCCATGTGTCTCCCTGGCCTTTGGACAGAGACCAGTGGTTTTAACCACCTGAGCCTCTCGCCTCGTCTGAGGGGTGACGATGATACGGTGGCCTCAGGAAGGCGTGAGGGCGCAGCCACACGCGTGTGTGATGGTGGCCTCGGGGAGGCGTGAGGACAGCCACACGCGTGTGTGACGGTGGCTTCAGGCAGGCGTGAGGACAGCCACACGCGTGTGTGACGGTGGCCTCAGGGAGGTGTGAGGACAGCCACACGCGTGTGTGACGGTGGCCTCAGGGAGGCGTGAGGACAGCCACACGCGTGTGTGACGGTGGCTTCAGGCAGGCGTGAGGACAGCCACACGCGTGTGTGACGGTGGCCTCAGGCAGGTGTGAGGGCACACACGTGTGTGACGGTGGCCTCAGGCAGGTGTGAGGGCACACGCGTGTGTGACGGTGGCCTCAGGGAGGCGTGAGGACAGCCACACGCGTGTGTGACGGTGGCCTCAGGGAGGCGTGAGGACAGCCACATGCGTGTGTGACGCGCTCCGCCCCGAGCGGGGGCAGCGTGACCCATCGGGGCCGAGTCCACCTCCTGTCTCTGGACTCACCCCCGGACACAGACACGTCTCCACAGACAACCTGAGTTTCGAAAACGACGCTTTCTCTCCTTGTCACGTGAGGGACGCGCAGGCCCCTGGTCCCACGTGGCAGCTGGGGTCTGCGCAGTCTCCGTGAGCACGGAATCAGCGTGAACTCAGGGCCGCCACGGCCGAGGACGTGCAGGCTCAGGTCCCTGCAAGTCTCTGCTAGCACGTGTGCCCATCGACACATAACTTTTTAGTGTGATTCTTTTAAAACATTGTATTTACTATGTGTCGGTTCATTGAGTTTGAACTCGCAGCGCCACTCGCCCCCGAGTGGAGCTTGTCCGGACGTGTGCTTCCTGCGGAAGGTGAAGCACAGGCGTCTGGCGTGCGGGAGCCCCAGACAGCTCCACGCGGGCAGGGCACTCTTAACAGTGACACACCTGAGTCCCAGCAGAGCAGGAAGCGAGGGGCACCAGGCTAACCACGGCCGGCACCACAGGGCAGAACAGCACCCCGCTGGGGCTCAGCGCGGGGGAGGCACGTGGGGCGACTGCGTCCCCAGCCCTCTCTGCACCTCCACGAGTGAGGCAGGCATGCGGGGGAAGGTCTTGGCTCCTCCGAAGCCGGCTGTCACGTCCGCGTTATTGTTCGGGGTGCGTGTTTCATCCAGGGCTCACAGGAGGCCAGCGATCGGGACGTAAGATCCTGAATTACGGCCACGGTGAATGATTAAATGACAGCGCGAGACACGCCGACGTGTGTGTCTGAATTTCCACTGCGCCTTCACGTTTCATCCGCCAGGGCCGGAGAGGGTCCCGCTCATCGCCCAAAGCACTGCGTGCGGACCTGGCAAGGCGTCTCTGTGGAAAGCCACACAGCTTGGATTTGCTCGGTTTCCTGGTGACAACCCCGCGGGCCTGCGGCCTTTGAAACTAACTAACCTTTCGCTCGGAATCACCGTGATGATTTCGAATTCTCCGCATAGAGTGAAACTCGGTTTGTACCTCAAACTATGTTGAGCTGACACGGTTCGCACGCAACCTGAACGTAGCAAACGGCAGGCCTTTGATGTCTACTCAGATTCTCCACTCGGTGGTCACAAGTCCACGCCCCAGGGCTGGGCACTCTTCTAAGGCAGGGCTTCTGAGGACCTTGTAGGCGGAGGGTGCTGCGTGTCCTTGCAGTGTGCACTCCTGTCACCCGCACCGGGGCGGGGGGGGGGGCTTGGTGGAGCGCACGGGGACCCTCCAGGACCAAGCACCGAAGCCTGTGACGTGGTGTGTGTCAGCGGCGTGACCTCACGTGAACACCAGCGAGCTCAGCCCCCACCGAAAACGAAAGCCATGGTGACGGGGCCGCCCGGAGACCTTTCCTTGGTGACAACGAGGTTAAGTGCACGCGAACGGCCTGGAAGACGCCCGGAGCGAGCACGCGATAACGTGGTTATTAGTTTTTCTACGAAGCCCAGATGGATGAGCAGACATTTCCAATGTCTGCGTCTCTGTTTTGCATTCAAAATTCGTAGAAGGGAGGACATGCATTTCGTCATTTCTTTAGAACAAATTCTTACGTCTGTGCTTTTTAGCGTTTTTAAATTACATGACTCCATTTTCCCCCAGAACTTTTTTTTTTTTTTTAACCGAAATACTCTCCCCTGGGGAGTCAGTGTTTCCATTCTGACTCTCGCCAGCCCTGGATGTGCGGTCTCGTTTCAGGCTCGGCGGGTCTGATGGGCCTTACGATTTCATCTTACTCTGACGAGCCCGGTTCGACACTTCCCTCCTCGCTGGGGTTCTGTCTTCTATGCCTTGCCGTTTACTTCATTCTTTCCCGTGATTTTTTGTTTCATTGCAGCAACTCTAATATCTGTGTTCACCCTTACGTCTGGGACCTATTTCGCAGACATGTTCTTCATGTTATTCTGACCTATAAGAATTTCAATGTTTATGCCATCGAGTCTCACGCGCTTTCCCTCTACAATGGGGACCTTATGGATGGCCATGAAAAGCACCTTTTTTCGTAAATATGTGAGCCACCACTCTTTGCACACACAGGGCTCCGGTGAAGACTCGGAGCGAGGGGCTGTGCAAGGCTGAGAAAGAGTCTCGGGGTTCTCGGAGTTTCGACTGCGGCTTTCTCATGGGGTGGAGAGTACGATGGCCCAAACGGGGGAGGGGGGGCCTCGGGACAAGGCAGACGCACCCACCAGCCTGCCCTGGAGAGAAATGCTCCCGTCACATTGTAAGATAAGATCTGGTGATTATTATTATTTTTTTTTTTCAAATCATCCTGTCACATAGTTGCTGGTTCTCTCCCCCAAAGACCTTCCCAGAAGGCTCGCGGCGCAGAGCCGGAGACAGTCCTGTGCTCCCTGCGGAGCTGTTTGATATTCTGTGCTCCCAAGCTGGGCAAATATTGACTGGGAGATGGAGACGGTGATAAAAGCGGGGGCCGAGGCCTCTCCCGGGCCTCGACACAGTGCCTGTTGACAGAACCAGCTGGCAGCGCCGGCTGGCAGCTGCTCCGCACCGCCGCCCACGGCAGCCCCCGCGGGCGCCCGGGCGGCCACCAGCCCGCCTCACCGGGACGTCTGGCCCCACATCGCGCCCCACGGGAGGCGCGCACACAGCCCGGGGGGCTCGGGTTTGAGCGCCCTCAGACCTGACAGGCAGGGGGGAGGGGGGGAGGCGTTTCGGGTAATTCGTCAGCCGCTGACCCCCTCGGCTGGCGGGGGGGAGGGGGTGTGGGGGGTTCTCCAGGCAGAGTCCTCAGCTCTGTCTTTGCTTTCTGAGCACCAGCCACAGGCCCGGGCCCCGGGAAGCCCCGGGGACGTTTCCGGGGCATGGCTCAGCGAGGGAAGGGACGAACCAACAATCTTCCGGCCCCCTAAACATTTATTGTTCAAATACACTATGTCACATCCCGCTCTCTGTCTTGAGGACAGAACCGCCAGCCCGTAAGGGGGTCTGCCACGGAGCAGCCAGAGGGGACAATGACGCCTCGAGAACAATGGCTCCGGCGTCCCGATCACCCCAGCCAGGCCCCCCACGCCCAGTCCACTGCAGCCTCTGGCCTTCTGGGCCCCAAACCGCCTCGGTTTCCCCAGCCCAGGCCCTGGGCTTGCACCTTGAACTTGGACTTCCCAGCGGTCCCTGAGGTGGGAGTTGGAACTGCTCCCCAACTTGGACCACTGGGATCCAGTTTCTGCCCCGGTGATTGGTCAGGGCCCAGGCAGGCCCCGGATGCGTCCCTGGCAGAGGGTGTGGGTGGGATCGAGAACCCCCGGACCTCCGCGGCCCGACGCCTGTGCGTCCAGGCCCACGATGGTTGGAGTGTCTGGGGAGCCAGCCTCCCCCCCACACACACCCCCAGGAAGGCGGGGGGCGCAGCGAGGTTCCTGGGCCTGCGGCCCCGCCCACTGCCGTGGGCAGGCCACGCCCACTCTCGCTTCAGCCCGGGCCTGCGGCTGCATTCGGCCTCTCTGGCTTTCGTTTTCTCTCTTAACGAAAAAGCAAAGTGTTTACAGTCTTTCTGCACTCTTCCAGGAAAGTGAGCCGTAATTCCGGACTCGAAGCACGCCTCACTCCGGGGGCGCGAGGCTGCCCCCCTCTCGTTTCCTGGAGCACGGACACGTCCGTCGGGGCAGAGCACCTGGCTGCCTGTTCCCCGAATCGCCTGGCTTCTCGCGAACACTGTCCCGGCGCCCCCGGGAGCACGGAGACCGCAGCGGGACGCCAGCGCCCAGCCACGTCGCCAGCGCCCAGCCACGACGCCAGTGCCCAGCCACGTCACCAGCTCCCAGCCGCGACGCCAGCGCCCAGCCGCGACGCCAGCGCCCAGCCACGACGCCAGCGCCCAGCCCTGACGCCAGCTCCCAGCCACGTCACCAGCTCCCAGCCACGTCGCCAGCGCCCAGCCACGACGCCAGCGCCCAGCCCTGACGCCAGCTCCCAGCCACGTCACCAGCTCCCAGCCACGTCGCCAGCGCCCAGCCACGTAGCCAGCGCCCAGCCGCGACGCCAGCGCCCAGCCGCGTCGCCTCTAGCGACCGGGCACTTCCAAGGATGAGGACGCCTGCGCGCCTACGGACGCTTATGGCCCGCTGACATCGAGTCATCGAGAGCTTTGCGTCGCTTAACGCAGCGTGTTTGCCAGTGACTCTGAAACACGAATAATCAGAACAAGCCCAGGAGGGGCTGGCGGCCACCCCCAAAGGGCCACCGGCACCTCCTCCAGGCCCTGTGTCACTGCGGCACACGCTTTGCCTCTCGGTGACACCCCGACCGCGAGCCGCTGCGGGGAGCGCACCCCGGCGCCGAGCTGGTGCAGGGCAAACGTCTTTATCAACAGTGGGAGAAACGGGGTGCGGGGGCGGGGCCGTACGGGGACCCCACTCTCTGCCCAACGCTTCTGCACACCTCAGCCTGCCCTAGGACAGCGTGCCGATATTGTAAGTGAAATAAAACAGCCTTGAGCTGAGCGGAAGCGCCTCAGTCTGTGCCTCCCGGGACGCGCCAGCGGCGCCCTCCTGTCCTGCCGTGACGCCCGGTGGCACCCGCGTCCCGCTCCCTCGGCCCCCAGGCCCGGCGCAGCGCTGGGAGCCTCGGGCCGAGGCGCCCCGAAGCCAGGGACCTCGAGCCGCGCACGCGCACCGCACGCCCCCGCAACCGCGTCTGGGTGAATTGGGGGTTCTGGGGGAATCCGGGGTCTTGGTGAATCCGGGGTCTTGGTGAAACGCGACCCTCATGCTGGTCTGGAGAAGGGTGACGCTCGCACGGACGTCCAGGTGCCAGGCACCCCGGGAGCTCCCGGCCTGCACCCCGCAACTGAACCTTCGCAGCGACGTGGCCGGGACCTTCGCCACCCCCCACACGGGTGACGAGGCCGAGCTCGCGGAGGCTGAGCCGCCTGAGCAGGGGCCACGGCGGGACCCCGCCCGCCCACCGGCACCCCGGGGCGCGCCGGGCTCCGGCCGAGCACGGGCCGACGGCGCCTCGAGGTCAGAAACTAGACACGGGTTTCTCCTGAGGGCCTCACAGAAGCCGCCAGGCACGGCCCCCCACGGGCCCCCCACGGGCCCCCCGGCTTCCCGCAGCTCCCCGGGGTTGCGCGCACCACCCGCGCACCTGCCCAAGCCTCCGCCTGCTGCCCGAGAGTGGCCGCAGCACCCGGCGAGGGACGTCCAGGCAGCCTCCCCCTATCCTGCCGCCCCCGGTGCGGGCCAGGGGCCCTGCTGCCCTCCAGACCTCCGACTGCGGCCCGGCCGGGGACCGTCCCTCCTCCCAGCAGCCTCGGGCTGCAGAGAGCGGCCTGGCTCAGAGGGGAGGCCGAGGCCCCCGCTGTCCCCAGGTCGGAGTCGGAGCCGTCCTGGCCTCCTGGCCGCGGTTAACCCTCCTGTAAAGGGCGCAGCGCGACGCCGCAGGCAGCAGGCGCCCTGGACAGTCACACCGCCTGCGTCTGGCGTTCATTAGCGGGGGAAGGCCCCCCCACAGCCTGTTCTCCGGAGCCAGCGTGTCCCCGGCAGCGCTGCGACACCGGGGTCACAGGAGAGAAACGACACAGCGGGGAAAGCCTGGCTCCTCTGGCAGGGAAGGAAGGGGCCTCAGGCCGGTCTGCTGCCCACTCCCCAGTGAGCACCCCACTGAGCACACGACCCCCCCCAAGGTCCCCCGACAATTCTCTACAGAAAGGAGCCACTGAGACGTGTCACGCGTTCGACTGCACTGTTCTGGGGCATATTATAACTGTCCCTCACGTCCCCGTGACCACACTGGAGCCCCGCGAAGCCGGTTGGCGAATTCACAACTTAAGTAATTTCAAAAGAAAAAAAAAGCCACTTTCTCCCGAGGTCCGAGAGTGCAGGTGACCGTCGTGTCACGGTGCACACATGCACGTCACGGTGCACACACGCGTGTCACGGTGCACACACGCACACAGCGTGACGCGACGCACACCTCTCTGCGGCCCCCCGCCCCGCCCTCCTGTCACCCGGGCACGGGGCACAGGGCACGGCTGGTAGCCCTCACGAGTGGCAGTGTCACCGTGCGGGAAATGGCAGCTGTCCCACCACCGTTGGGGGACATGGCTTTTCCCCTCCAGACACCGATTCCCGACCGGAGTTACGAGGCGTGCGTTTTCAGTTGCTTTGCATATTGCCCGATTCCTTTCCACAAAAACTGGAAAGATGTCACAACGCCCCCCACCTCCAGGCACAGTGAGCACGAACACCCCCCATCTCCGCCAGCTTTCCCCGTCCGTTCGCAGTCTGAATGTAAATTACGTTGACCTTCTCATTAATCTTTAAAATGAATTAAATGTAAGACCATTCAAATGCCGTCGCGGTCTTTCCTGTTGGCTGTTCTAAAACCAGCCCGTGATCGCAATGTCCGCTCTCCTCCTGGGTCCAGCCGAGTGTTCTTCCAGAAGGAATTTTCCGTGCACACCAAGCCTCCTCTGCCGTAGCATCCCCCCCTCATTTCCCCCTCAGTTCTCTCGTCCCCCCTTCTACGCCCCTGAAGTCATAGGAGTAGTTCACGGAGGGTCGCACCATCTGCCTTGTCTGTGGGTGCGATCTATCGAATTACGTTCTAGCCAGTTGCTCCTTCTCATAAGCGTTGCAACACCCTGTGGCTGTGTCACGTATCGATTTGTCGTCTCTGACGACACCTACCGCCGCCTGGCTCCACTCCGTGCGCTTGGCACGCCCTGTGGGGAGTCTCAGCTTTGTCACGGGTCAGTGCAGGGGTAAAGGGCGGCCCCTCGGTTCCCTGTGAGACCTTCGCCCCTCCCCGGGCACAGGTGCCGGCCTGTCGCTGGCGTGGCTGAGCAGCCCTTGGTGGCAGCTCCCCCAAGTCAGATCTGAGACCGCGTCGGCACTGGGTGGTCAGTCCTACGGCCCAGGAAACCAGACGGGCCGGCACTGGCGGCCTCTGCGGGCCAGCGCCCACGCCGGTCCTGTGTGCGTCATCAGTGCCCTCCCGCCGGGCTCAGAGGGGCTGGTGCCAGCCGGACCAGGCCACGCAGCCGGGCACGGGGGCCGTGAGTGCGACCCCTGCGGCTCTGCCGCTGGCCCTCTCCCCTGACACACGTGTCCGTGCACACGCGTGCTGTCTGCCACCTGTGCTCTCGGAGCCCGCGGCCCACAAATGGGGCTCCCGCCCGAGACGGGGGGCATGGCCTGGCACCCAGAGTGTGCTCGGGGTCCTGCCCCTTCACCACACGCAGAGAGGGCTCTGGGGGGCAGGCACTGAGCCCCAGCTGGGCTGCTCCCGACAGAAACAGCAGCAGGCCAGCGCCACAGACCTCTGCACCCCGGGAGACGCACATGTCCCCCACTCCCTCCTGAAGGGATGGTGCTGAGCTGTCACCGCACACAGGGCACTGCCGTGAGCCCTGTACCTCTCGTCTCTGCATCTTCCCAACAGCTTTGCGAAGCGGCGAGAAGACCCCACTCGGCCGTGAGGTGACGCGCTTGGGGAAGCTGGGGCTGTGCCCTCAGCCCAGCAGTCCCACACGTGGCTCCGGGCGCCCGCGAGACCAGATGGGTCCCTCTGGCCTGGGGTCCCCGGCCCACCGATGACGGGGGGCACAGCGAAGACTGTGACCAATGCATTGCCCCCTTGGGCCCTGAGCACCCGCAGAACCCTCAGGACCGCCCGAGTAAAACACCGCAGGGCCATTCCTCCCGGCGGTTTGGATCCACCTGGCCGCGCGCAGAGGCACAGCCGCCGCCACCTTGTGTCCGGAGGAGGAAAGGAGCGAGGCGGTGGGGGATGGCACAGCTTTGTCCCCCGAAACGCACGCAGCCACTCCCCGCCCCGCCTCTGTCTCGAGTGTTCTAGGACGTTCTCCGTCCCGCCTCGGGGTCTCACGGCTGCCCCCCGGGCAGCTGGGGGGACCAGCTCCTAGGCTGCCATTGTCGCCTTGGCTTTTATTTTCCTTTGGGAGGGAAACAGCCCCAAGGGAGTCAGCGACCGCCTGGGAGGGGTCTGGCTCCGGGGGGGTCCAGGCCAGCTGCTTGACTGTCCCCTGGAACCAGGAGAAGACACTACAGGGGGGCAGAGGTTCTGCTCAGCAGCGTCTCCAGCCTCCCCCGCGGCCCCCCCCACGCCCCCGGCTCCGCTGCCCGGCGCCCCACAGACCTGCAGCTCACCCGCGAGCGACCCACGCAGGTCCCCGTCGCGGCCACCGGGGCGGGGCGGGCCGGGCCGGGCCGGAGTGTGTCTGCGCGTTACTCCAGCGCACCTGCTGGGTTATAGCCGCGCTGCGGGAGGCTGCCCTTTGCTCTCAACTCCGCCGCTGAGTCAGGGCGCTGGGCGCTGGGCTGCACCCCACGTGAAGTGCGTCTGCCCGGACCCGGCCAGCCTACCTCCCGCCCCTGGGCTCCCCATGCGCAGTGAACCCGCGGGACCCCCGACCCTGCTCACTCCGTTCCATCCCCCGTGGCTCAGAGAGCGCCGGCTCAACAGCCTCGGAAAGTTCCTGGCTCCACAGAAAAGTGGGCGACTCCAGTGGCACCTCTTTCCTCACGAGCTGCCTGCGGCCCCCACACCCGCCCGCGGCTGGACGCCGGGTCCCCGCTGAGGAAGTCAGCCCAGCTGGGGTCGACAGGCACACCTCCTTCCGTCCCCCACGCCCGGGGTCACACCCCCCGCCCCGGGAGCTGGCTCGCAGTCTGGTCCCCGGGCTGTGAGGACAAAGAGAGGTACTCACAGCAGCCAGGAGTGGCTTGTCCTCTGTCCTCTCTCGCTCCTCCGCCCGGTGACAGTTAAAAGGCACAGAGGATGCAACTGCCATTTATGTAGACAGAGTGTCCGCCTCCACAAAGCCAATCAGAACCAGCGGCGTGCTCGGCTCGCTCACCAGAGGCATCCCCCCCTCCGGCCTCCTGCTCCACCCACCCGCCCCACCCCCACCCCCCGGGACGCGAGGGCTGGGCAGAGCAGAGCAGGACCTGGGGGACAGCAGGGCCTGCAAGAGCTGGGGGCGAGAGGCCGAGGGACAGGGTCCCCGTGTCCCCATGCCACTGTGTGCGACCCAGCCTCGGGGGCCCCTGAGCAGCCCCGGGCTTCCTGGCTTGTCCCAGGGGTGACGACGGGATGGCCTG
Source organism: Macroglossus sobrinus (assembly GCA_004027375.1). Classification (NCBI taxonomy): domain Eukaryota; kingdom Metazoa; phylum Chordata; class Mammalia; order Chiroptera; family Pteropodidae; genus Macroglossus; species Macroglossus sobrinus. Next base: position 14,399 of record PVKZ01005230.1, read on the forward strand.
GGCTTGAGAAGCCGGGACGGCTTGCTCTGTGGCAGCCCCGGGTCACGCACTGGGCCAGCTCCTCTGCCCCGCCCCCACCCCCCGCATTACCGGGGCCCCTCGCTCGCAGGCACGGAGGCTCAGGGCACCAAGCTCCTTAGTCTCCTCCTCGCTTCCGATCAGAGAGAGAAGCAGATGCCGGTGAGGGGCCGAACCCAGGTTTGCCTGATTCAACGTCCCGTTCTTTCCCCCTCGGAGGTGCCGGCCTTCGAAGCACAGATTCCCTCCAACCGCACGCCCGTGGGCTTCCCCTGTCCCGCACCGACGTGCACGCTGACGGGGGCCACGGGCAGACCCCCTGCTCTCCCACGGGGCCCTGGGGACCGGGGTGGGGGCCACGTAGAGCTCGCTCAGGACGGGAGGGGCAGGGGCGTTCCTCTGCCCCACCACATGCGTGCACGCACACACGACACACACACATGTGCGACTCACACGTGTGCACATGTGTGCGCACACGCATGCACACACAGCACACACATGCACGACACACGGCACACACATGCATACACGCGAGACACACGTGTGCACACGAGCGCACACACGACATACACATGTGCACACACGGCACATACATACGTGGCTCACACGTGTGCACACGTGTGTACACACGACACACACATGCAACACACACATACACTTGCGACGCACATGCATGCACACATGACACACGTGCACACACACGGCACACACGCTCGCACTCTCAGGGCCCGCGGCTGTCAGGAGCCGGTCACGCTGCCTGGATTGCCGTCCACCCGGGTTTAATGCAACAGCACCTCATCACAGAGCGTGCGCCCTTGCGTGGTGGAGGGAGACCCGTGGGGCTGAGCGGGCACGGACAGGGGCCTCCAGGGCACGTCTGTCCCCTCGCAGGGAGGCGGCTGACCGGCCCCGTGCAACCCTGCCAGGAGGACGGAGGGAGGGAGCCAGCCAGCTGGAGCAGCAGGTGAGCAGCACAGAGATGGGGCCCCAGGTGCTGGGGGCAGGACCCGGCTGGGGGCCGCCCGGCCAGGACGCGCACCCACCCCCCAGCTGTGAGGGGCGAGGCAGGTCGGCCTGCACCTCGCACAGCGTCCACGGGCTGCGCGCTCTGTGGGATCGGAGGGTGGCCCGCTGGGCAGGGCTGGGGGGCCCCGGCCGGGGGCTGCATCTGTGGGCCTCCAGCAGGGGGACTGGGGCCCTTCGCACCTCCACGGGGAACCCCTCCCCCAGCACGCAGCTTGGCCCAGCGCTGGCCCCTGGTAAACGCCGGACGACACACACTGACTGCAGTGGAGGGGGCACCGCAGCCCCGACCTCTGCAGAAGCGGGGACTTTCCCGTTTCGTAGGGGGTCGTGACACCTGGGGACTCTCCCGTTTCATAGCGGGTCGCGGTGGTGACACCTGGCGCTCGTGAGGTTTCCGCCACAGGTCTCTGTGCACCGGGGCCTTCAGTCCCTCACAGCGCCTCCCAAGGTGGCTGCTCCTGACCATCCTCCCCGTTACACGGGTGAGGAAACAGGTCCGGAGATGTCGGGACAGTGGCCCGAGGTCACACAGCTAACAGGGGGCCTGCCATCCCGCTGGGGGTGGCCCTGCTGCTTGCGGCATCTCACGGAAGCGTGGCAGGTGGGACACGACAGAATACACGGCGAGGGAAGTAGCCACGTGCCAGCCGGGAGCGGTGTGGCAGGGGGTGAGGGGACACACGGCCCGGGGTGGAGGCTGCGGCCGGCCAGGCCGGGCCTGTGTCCGCGGGGACAGCCAGCCACGGGAAGCTCGGGGGGTGGGGGCGGGAAAGCACCCCGGCTTCGCTGGGCGTGAACCGCGTGGGTGTGGGCAGGGGTGGGAGCGGGTGGTGGAGTGGTTTGGATTTATGCAGGAGGTGGGAGGAGACGGGGGGAGGGGACAGGTGGTGAGGACGGCACAGGGCGCAGACAGGGGTGGGGCCCCGGACTCCGGCGTGACCTGCCCCCCCCACCACCCCTGAGGACGCCTGTGGGTGCCTGCTCCACCCCTGCCGTGGCGGTGACCGGAGGACCTGCAGAGGGACAGGGGACAGGGGCTGACAAAGGGTGAGCAAGCCTCGGGGGAAGGGACAAGGGATCAAGGGAAAGACCCAACGCGTGAGGGAAAGGCCGCACACGGGACTCCCGGTGGCGCGCTCCCCAGGTGTCCTCGAGCGGACAGAGTTCAACAGCGTCCTCGTGAACAGCGCAGCCCGCTCGTCTGCCTCTGAACACACACTTGGCGGAGCCAGCGTGTAAGCACGGTCAGCGTCGCACTCTCACAACGGGTGTCCAGGGCGCCCGGCCCCACGCCTGTCCAGACAGATGGAGCCGGTGCAAGGACAGACGCCCGACCAGCGAGATGGAACGGCGGGGGGCGGGGGGCGGGCCGGAAAAAGAAACCCCACACAGAGAGGGGGGAAGCGGTGTGCGTGGGACGGCAGGTCGACAGCGAAGAATGAACTAGGGCTTGTGCGCTGGGGCGCGGGGCGCCACGCGGGCCAGAGGGAGCCGGGCCACCCGTCGCTCCACGCACAGAAACACGCTCCGGGCGCGTTAGGTCCGTGACCGCAGGGGAGAGAGAGTTTTCCGAACGAAGAAGTGTTATTTTTATGACGTTGGAAGGGAAGGACTTCTTAAACCGTCAACTTGACCAGTCAGCCGTACACGACCGATACGCTGGACGCGCTACTCTCACGTCTGTTCTCCGAACTGTGGAAGCCGGAAAGACAAGCTGTGAACGGAGGAGGACGTTTCTGACACGTATCGCTCGTGACGTGTCCGACCGTAACGGGAATGACCCTGCCGATGAGGAGAAGAGAACAGACAGACACGCGAGCATTTATCAGAGATGGAAACAGTTTCAAACCCCCGTGATCTCGCGGCAGCCACAGAAGATAAAGGAAGCGTGGGTATCCCTTAACTCCCTCCCACGCGCTGGGCGTTTTCCAGACGCTATGTGAGTAACTCAATCCTTGTGGTGCCGCTCGCAGCCCCATCGTACAGGCGTCGGAACAGGCTCCCGGCAGCCGCGTGCCCGCCTGTCGTGGTGGGAGGGGGCGGCGAGAAGCAGAGGGCAGGTCCGCTCTGTGTCTGCCTCTGGGCAGGGGTCAGGCGGTGGCTCCTGGCACTGACCCCGTCGGCCGAGTCGCTCCCGCAGAGCGATGGGGGCGAGCGTGGGGGCTGTGCCCACAGCTCTGCAGCCCGCAGCATGGGGTGAGTGGCCACACGGGGCGAGAGGCCGCACGGGGCGGCCCGCGGCCGTCCGGCGGGTTAATCTGGGAGCGGTCCTTCGGCACAGGGCAGCAAAGGCCAAGGTCCAGAGGCTGCCGTTTGGCCGGCAGCTTCTGATTCAGCTCGGAACCCCAGACAGCGCGGCAGGCACGGGAACCCCCGCGACTCGACGCGCTTCCCCCGCTCCCTGGGACGGGGGTGCAAACCGGGCACCGCAGCGGGGAACAGGGCTCAGATGTCCACTTTCCTGAGGCCTCCAACCTCCAGGGCCCCCCGTCCTTGCATCCTCAGCCTCGTGTGCTGGTTAAACATTAACCGCTCCTGGCTGGCCTGGATCGTTCTGGAAAGCTGGGTCGTTGCCTCCCAAACGCCGGCAGCTTGGGTCCCCCCCACGCGAAGCCGGCCCATCGCCACCGTCCTGCGTGTTCCCAAGAGTCCTTGTTTCCATTTCGCAGCTCCGGGGGCTCTCCCATCCACGCCAGCCCTGCCCTGGGGGGAGCCACCCGGCCCAGGGCGTCCTGCCCTGTGGGCGGCCCCGACGCTGAGCCGGCGCGTCCTGGCTCTTCCCCAAACCACCGAGTCGAGAGTTCCTGGGCAGGACACAGGTCTATGGCCGGGATTCTGACAACTGTCCAGAGGGACAAAAGCCGACAGAATCGTGCTGGGGCCTCGGGCGGGGCCGGGGAGGCCGCCAGGACTGCACCGAGTCTGCGGGGGGTCGCCGGGGCCAGCCCACGGCCTTCACAAACTTGGGGCTCGGGGGACAGAGCGGAGCAGACGTGAGGCTGTGTCCCCAGAGGTTGGCTAAAGGACTGAGTACGAGGTGGGGGGACGCAGTGGCTGCGACCGGAAGCTTTCGTCACAGGCTACAGAGGGAGGGACCAGGGCCGGAAACTTGAAATGTACAGAAAGAAAGAGACCTGATGACGTCATCGGGATCCACGGTTTCTCCCCCAGCGCCCGGCGCTGCTCAGGAATGTCAGCCGCGGCCCCCGGGCACCCCCTTCCCTGCTGGGACGCCCCAACACAGGCCCCGGCTGGCTCCCCTGCGCCCCGGGCCAGCCCGCTCTTCCTCTGACTGACCCCTTTCTTCAGATGTGTGTCTCAGGGTAACCAGTCTGGGACCCAGGTGCTCTGGTCTGGGGGCACCTGTGCCGCCGCCCACATCGCTGCTCCGCTGAGACGTGAGCCCCCCGGAGGTGGAAGCTCGGGGCTCCGCAGGGCGCTGGGACACCCCCGCGCTTCCCTGCCTCGTTAAGCGAAGGCCCGCACGGGGGAGGGGCAGCTGGCGCGGATCCGACCCGCTGGCCGCGGAGCCGGCCGCGCCAGGCCTGGGGGAGCCGGGGGTCCGCTCCAGCAGGCGGCCCGGCCGTCGTCCTCAGGAGCTGCCTGCGGCCACGACGCCGGCCTCCCGGCGGTCCGGCCGAGCCCGCGGCCTGGTCGCACTAGGTGAGCCGCTCCGTGCGTGGTTCGTGCGTGCACGCGCGAGCTGGACGCCCGTCCACAGCGGCTGCGCGGCCGCAGGGCCAGCTCCTGCTGTGGCGGGGACCCCGGGCGGGGTGAGGACATCGGCAGCTGTGCCGAGCTCCCGCAGCGCAGCGCGTGGCTCACCGCCCCGCCCGCGAGGCTCGTGACGTCACCCCCGGACTCCAAGCCCCGGAGCGCCTGAGCTGCAGGGACCCCAGCTGGCAGCGCCGCCCCGGCAGACGGGGCCGCTGTACCCCGCAGCCCTGCGGAGAGTTTCCGGTGGGGGACAGGGGGTTGAGGGGTGGTGGGGGGCGCACTGTCTCCGCCTGTGTTCAGCCTTTCGAGTTCCGGTTATAGTCACCTGGTTGCCAGGCGACCCCGGTGGAGAAGCCCCACGGCCAGGCCAGGCCCGAAGCCGGGTGACGCCCGCCGCGCTGGGGGACCCCAGTGGCTCAGGACCGGGTGCGTTCCGGACGCCCGCCCCGCCCCCTCCCGCGGTTCTCTCCCGCTCGGCTCAAAGCGGCGCTGCGTTCCAGGAGCTGGGGTGTGTGTGTGTGTGTAGAGGGGGGGCGGTTCCTGAAGCACGGGTAACCCACCAGGCTCGCCACGCCTGCCCTTGACCTTGGTCTGCCACGAGTCAGACCAGGGCAGAGCCTGGACTGTGCCGTGAGTGGCGATTCCAGCGATGCGTCCACCTGCCGGCAGCTTGAGAAACAGCTCGCGAGGCTGGTTGTCGCCAGGACATCAGGGGGCACGCGGCCCAGAGAGGCCCCTGTCCCAAGTCCCAGCAGGGACAGCTGGCCGCGTCTTGCGCTGGGGTGTGCGTTCCTGTGGAATGGCTGCTCTGCTCACCTCAGGGACACCGCACTCGTGCCCAGCCCAGTGTCCCCGCCCCTGGAAGCTGAGGTCATTTTGGAAGGCCACACCTCACAGCCATGGGGACGGGGTTCTTGGCTTCTCTCTGCCCCACCTCCCTCAATAACGCTCTGTTCTTCCAGACTTAAAGCTTGGGGTTTTCCTTTAACAAGCAAAGTCCAAAAGTTCTTGGGGGGAGAGGGGTTCTGTCAGGTGGAGGTGCAGGGGACGAAGGAAGGGGCCTCAGGCACCCAGGCGTGCTGGAAGCGTCCCCGGGATGACAGCATAGCAAAACGGACAGGTGCCGAGGCCGAGGGGCGCTGTGCGGCGTGTGCTGGCGCAGGGGGCAGTTCGGACCCGGACCAGGCCCGAGGGGCGGGTGTTCCGGGAGGGGGGGAAGGGAGGGAAGGGACACGTGGACCCGCAGCCCACCAGGCCCGGGCCAGCCCTGGGTCCCCTCCCAGCAGCCCCTCTGCTCACGTCTCGCCCCCCTCTCACAGGTGCGGGGTTTATGGGGATCACGGTGAGGCTGGAACGCTGGCTTGCTGTCCTCCCCGCCCCCCGCACTGTGGACACCGAGGGTGGGACACGCTTCTGTGGACAGCATTGCCCCCGACCCGCATGGCTAACCTGGCGTGACCTCGTTCTGCCGGGTCACAGCTGCCAGGCCAAGGGCATTGTCTTCTGCTACCACTGGGGCGATTCAAGCCTAAGAGCCTGAGTTTTCTATTAAACCAGAAATGGGCAGGAATAGAGAATTCTCGTGGGCATGTGTGACTTGGGGGGGGGTGGCAGAGGGCACCCTACCCTCGGCCCAGCTGTGAGTCTTTCAGCACTAGACAAGTCACCTCTGATAATTTTACTCATCACTCAAAACATATTTTAAAACCCAGCAAAGATCTGTGTCGGCAGGGAGGCGCAGACTGCGCCGTGAGGGCCCCGGACCCCGTCTGGACCCCGTCGGCTTCTCCGGGGTTGGGGGGGGGATGTGGGGGGTGGGCCTCGCACCGCCCACCCCGGCTCCGGCAGGTGTAATGAGAGGCCCGTCCTCGTCGCACTGCGCAGCGGTCCTGGGTGGGCGCCACGCCCCTCCGCGCCCCTCCCTCACGTTCTCCCTTCGCCCCTCCCCCATGCCCCCCACGCCCTCCCCACGCGGCCCCGCAGCCACACACCGCGCCGCGCCCGCACACGCCCTGCGCGCGCGTCTCTCGTGAGAACGCTGTGTGTCCCGGCTGCTGTTCTTCCCCTCGGCCGGCCTGACTCTGAGGGGCGAGCGGTCCCAGACCGAGGACTCGGGATCTGAGACCCCGGGACAGGGGAGTCCAGAACGCCGCAGGCGTGCTCCTGCCCGTGCACAAGGCTGCCTTGGGCCCATTACCCAGGGTGTCTGCCTGTGTTGGGGGGCGGGAGGCAAGTGGTAATTCAGGGACCCCCAGCGGTCGCCCCGGGGAAGTGGTGACACAGGACACCCCTCCCCTCGCTCTCTCTCTCTCTGCTTTCCCCCGCGGCAGTGTAAAAATCCCAGTGGACTCCGCCAACGCGAGCTTCCGTGTCTCCTGAGGGGTCTGCTGCTGCCCTCGGTGGCCCCCGGGGGACAGGCGGCCAGCTCAGGGCTCAGCCTACACGGACCGATGGCACAGACCTCCGGCAGGGCCAGGCCCGTGCGCAGGTCCCACACCCAGTCCCGTGTCCCTCGTTTCTAACCCGAGCACAAACGCGTGCTGCTAACTATTCTGAGCAGTTTTCCTAGGCTTTGCGTGGCCGGCCACTTGGAGCGCTTCGAAAGATGGCAACGAAAGACGCCACACACGACAGAAAATGTAGAATGCTGGATTAATGTTTATTTCGAATTACAAGAAACAGAACATCAGTCCCTTATTTGTACAAAAATACCTGAAAGTATACAATTAGGATTATGAGCCAAAAAAGCTATGTACACAAGAGGAGCAAAGCACATGGGATAAAGGTTTTGTCTCTTCGGTGAGCGAACGCCTCCTGCATTCCCTGAAAACGCTTACGCGTCAGGCCACTTGTGGTCACCGCGGCTTGGGCTGCGACGGTGCCGCCCGCCGGGCGCGGCTGGCGCCCCCGGCGGGCGCGGCAGTTGGTCAAACCGTCGGGTGTTATAGTGCAGAGGAGGGAGGACAAAACGTATAGACTGAGGCACATATTTCTTCAAAGTTTAGCACACGATAACAAAACTTTCTGGAACTCTATGATAAAGACGCGAGGTGGCAGAGCTGGGCTACAAAAGACTCTGACACCCCAAAGCATTTGGCAGTTGCCTTCCCCGCGGAGTCCAGGTTGCTCAGTGGAGCTTCGGTTTGGAAAAGAACGTCACAGGCAGAGATCTAAGGTCAACAGGCTCCCCAACGACCCTGAGCTGTCCCGTTTACATTCATGTCATTGAAATACAAAAATAAAGGTCAAATGTCCTGCGGCCCCTGGCGGGCGGGGCCCGGCACCTGCCTTCTGGAGGGACGGGCTGTCTGATGGCGGCATACCTGGCCACGGGGCGCGGGGCGCGGCCGAGCGCCCCCCGCGGCCGGGAAGGTACGAAAGAAAGGCGATGTCGTAAGAGCTACATGCAAAAAGTAAAGTCAGAGCGAAGCGCTTGTTTCTCCGTTTAAATAAAATGCGCATAAATACGGAACTCGGCAGATACTGTCTGGCTACTGGGTGAGGCGTGAGACTCGTCTCACTGGGGAGACCGGTCTGTGTAAACAGAGTTTGGGTGTGTTGTGTGTGTGTTGTGTGTGTGTGTGTGTGCGTGTGTGTGTGTGTGAGTGTGTGAGAGGAGGTTTTTACTTCCAACAGTGAAGAGAAAAAAAAAATGTGTGAGCGCGCCCCTGAAGAGTGAGCCCCTCAGGGGACGCTGGGCGGCAGCACGCTGCCAGGTAGGACTGAGACTCACCTGTCAATGGCTTGAAAGACGAGCTGGCTACAAAAGGAAAAAAAAAAAACATAATTGAGCGTTTATGGTTAAAAACACATCTAACTAAAAATTCTTCATTTGCATATGTAGACATGTCATGAAAAAAAAAAAAGCTACTGTCGCCTGCAAACTTCTAAGCTAGGGGCCGACCCTCGCGGGGGAGGGGTCGGCGCGGCCCCGCAGCCCTCAGGTCCGTGCGGACGGCGGTGTCTCCGCGGGGAGCCGGCGGGTGTCGGGGCGGCTCCGTGCGGGGCGGATGGTCCGCGCGCTTGTCGGGGGCCCGCGGGCGAAGGCCGGGCCGCTCGCGGTGGACGCGGCCGCGCGGCCCCCGGGAAGGAGGGCGCGGGGAGCAGTCTAGCCACGCGGGGGAGGGGGGGACGTGGCCGCTGGGGCGGGACGCGAGTCCCGCCGTAAAGCTCTTCGGCGTCCGCAGCTGTGAGGTACGAGCCGGCAGAGGCGCCCGCGGCGGCCGGGGCGCTGGCTCACGGGGTCTCCACGGGACGCGTCCTTCCGACGCGGCTTCCGTCGCGGTGGTCAGCGCGAAACCCGCGGGGCTGCTGCGGGGGGGCCGAGCAGGCACCACTTTCTCGTGAGGTCCTTCCGTCTTCGAGGGACGACAGCCGCCGAGCGACGTGCGCCACCGCAGGGCGTGGCGTGAGGCAGTGATGGTTCTGGGACGGGCGGCCGAGGCCGCAGGTGGACAGACGGCGGGGCGCGGCGCGGCGGGGCGCCCGCCGCCGGCAGACCAGGGCACCAGGGGTGTGTCGAGAAGGCTGGCCTGCCCGCGACGGGCCGTGGGCCCTGCCGGGGGTCGGGGGGACGGGGACGGGGGCAGGGGGGGGTTCCCGAGGGTGGAAGACGCGACATGCCATCGACGGGAGCACCACACCGGTGAGTGGGGGCGGGGGGAAGTGACTGACAGGCCATGGCCACCACTGGTCCACGGAACGTGCCCAGTGCTGACCACGGGTGACACCTTTTAGTTTAAAAAACAGCGTTTCAAGTATCCTGGGAAAGGCGAGGGTGTGTGTTATTTGGAATCTGAATCCACCTGTGGTGACCCATGGCCACGCCTAGCCACGTAGGCCGCCCATCCGGCGGCCCTCACTCGAGGCTGTCAACCCTTGTGTCTGCACCGGAAGCCACGCCCCCTGCCCCCGGGGCACGGAAGACGAAGGGGCACAAAAACGAAATCTGCACGAAGGAGTAAACAGGCTGGGCCAGGGCCCTGCTCTGGGCACTGGGCAGCCCGGCCAAATCGACAGTTCCAGTTTAGCCTCGAATCCAAGTGTCCCCTCTGCACCTGCAAGGCCGGTCACTGTCAGGGGTCCGGCCAGACCCTCTCCAAGGCCCTCTGCGCCCGTCGGGCTGGTCGGCACAGTCAGGGGTCCGGCCAGACCCTCTCCAAGGCCCTCTGTGCCCGTCGGGCTGGTCGGCACTGTCGCGGGTCCTGCTAGACCCTCTCCAGGGCCCTCTGTGCCCACCGGGCTGGTCGGCACCTACTCGGGTCCAGCCGAACCCTCTCCAAGGCCCTCTGTGCCCACCGGGCTGGTAGGCACCTACGGGGATCCAGCAGAACACTCTCCAAAGCCCTCTGCGCCTGTCAGGCTGGTCGGCACCGACGGGGCTCCTACTAGACCCTCTCCAGGGCCCTCTGCGCCCGTCGGGCTGGTCGGCACTGTCGCGGGTCATGCTGGACCCTCTCCAGGGCCCTCTGCGCCCGTCGGGCTGGTCGGCACTGTCGCGGGTCATGCTGGACCCTCTCCAGGGCCCTCTGCGCCCGTCGGGCTGGTCGGCACTGTCGCGGGTCCTGCTGGACCCTCTCCAGGGCCCTCTGCGCCCGTCGGGCTGGTCGGCACTGTCGCGGGTCCGGCTGGACCCTCTCCAGGGCCCTCTGCGCCCGTCGGGCTGGTCGGCACTGTCGCGGGTCCGGCTGGACCCTCTCCAGGGCCCTCTGCGCCCGTCGGGCTGGTCAACACCGACGGGGCTCCTACTAGACCCTCTCCAAGGCCCTCTGCGCCCACCGGGCTGGTCGGCACCTACAGGGGTACAGCCAGACCCTCTCCAAGGCCCTCTGCGTCCGTCGGGCTGGTCGGCACTGTCACGGGTCCGGCTGGACCCTCTCCAGGGCCCTCTGTGTCCACCGGGCTGGTCGTCACCAACGGGGGTCCGACCAGACCCTCTCCAAGGCCCTCTGTGCCCATCGGGCTGGTGGGCACCGATGGGGCTCCTACTAGACCCTGTCCAAGGCCCTCTGTGCCCATCGGGCTGGTGGGCACCGATGGGGCTCCTACTAGACCCTCTCCAAGGCCCTCTGCGCCCGTCGGGCTGATCGGCACTGTCGCGGGTCCTGCTAGACCCTCTCCAGGGCCCTCTGTGTCCAACGGGCTGGTCGGCACCAACAGGGGTCTGGCCAGACCCTCTCCAAGGCCCTCTGCGCCCGTCGGGCTGGTCAGCACTGTCGCGGGTCCGGCTGGACCCTCTCCAGGGCCCTCTGTGTCCACCGGGCTGGTCGGCACCAACGGGGGTCCGACCAGACCCTCTCCAAGGCCCTCTGTGTCCACCGGGCTGGTCGGCACCGACGGGGCTCCTGCTGGACCCTCTCCAGGGCCCTCTGTGCCCGTCGGGCTGGTCGGCACTGTCGCGGGTCCGGCTGGACCCTCTCCAGGGCCCTCTGCGCCCGTCGGGCTGGTCGGCACCGACGGGGCTCCGGCTGGACCCTCTCCAGGGCCCTCTGCGCCCATCGGGCTGGTCGGCACTGACGGGGCTCCGGCTGGACCCTCTCCAGGGCCCTCTGCGCCCATCGGGCTGGTCGGCACTGTCGCGGGTCCGGCTGGACCCTCTCCAGGGCCCTCTGCGCCCGTCGGGCTGGTCGGCACCGACGGGGCTCCGGCTGGACCCTCTCCAGGGCCCTCTGCGCCCATCGGGCTGGTCGGCACTGTCGCGGGTCCGGCTGGACCCTCTCCAGGGCCCTCTGCGCCCGTCGGGCTGGTCGGCACTGACGGGGCTCCGGCTGGACCCTCTCCAGGGCCCTCTGCGCCCATCGGGCTGGTCGGCACTGTCGCAGGTCCGGCTGGACCCTCTCCAGGGCCCTCTGCGCCCGTCGGGCTGGTCGGCACTGACGGGGCTCCGGCTGGACCCTCTCCAGGGCCCTCTGCGCCCGTCGGGCTGGTCGGCACCGATGGGGCTCCGGCTGGACCCTCTCCAGGGCCCTCTGCGCCCGTCGGGCTGGTCGGCACTGACGGGGCTCCGGCTGGACCCTCTCCAGGGCCCTCTGCGCCCGTCGGGCTGGTCGGCACTGTCGCGGGTCCTGCTGGACCCTCTCCAGGGCCCTCTGTGCCCGTCAGGCTGGTTGGCACCGTCAGGGCTCCTGCTGGACCCTCTCCAAGGCCCTCTGTGCCCGTCGGCACAGACGGAGGTCCTACTAGACCCTCTCCTAGGCTCTCTGCGCCTGCCGGCACAGCGTGGGGTCCTGCTGGACCCTCTCCAAAGAGCTCTGCGCCAGCCGGCACAGAGCAGGGTCTTCCTGGACCCTCTCCAAAATGCTCTGCGCCAGCCGGCACAGAGTAGGGTCCCACTAAACCCTTTCCAAAGCGCTCTGCGCCAGCCGGCACAGAGCAGGGTCCTGCTGGACCCTCTCCAAATTGCTCTGCGCCTGCCGGCACAGAGACGGGTCCCATTGGACCTGCAGCCACGAATCACCATTAAACCCCACGAACTAGCCCCTCAATAAGGTGGAATTGAAAAACTGGTCCCACTCCCAAGGATCGGCGACGACGCGAGCCCGCGTCGACGCACCGCCCGCCCCCCGCCCCCCGCCCCCCGCCCCCCGGCCCCTCCGGGCGTCAGCACAGTGCGCTGCGAGGTCACAAGGTCACGCGGATGCAGTGGTGTTTGAGCTTGCAGGGCAGGACGCCCTTGTTCAGCTGGTAGAAGTCGACGAGCTGGATCAGGTCGGAGAAGCGGGTGTTCCCGTCGTCCAGGCTGAAGTACACCTGGCCCTCCTCCTCGAACTGTGGGACACAAGGGCACGGGCCGGGTTAAAGGCCGCAGCTCGGTGCAGAGCTGGCCGCGGCCGGAGAGGCGGCAGCGGGGCGGGAGCGGGTGCGCAGCCGGCTCCCTGCCCTGCAGGGCCGTGGGGCGGCGCCGACGTGCCTCCCGGCCCGTGCAGCAGCGGGCGCCACACGGGGCGAGGCGCATCTGGGCACTGTAACGGTGCTGGCACACGTGTCCCACGGGGGGTTTCTGGGGCTCTGCGAGGCAGAGGCTGTATCCTGGTCCCAGGACCCAGCGAGGGAGTGGGGGCAAAGCACAGTTCCTGCTGGGCCCCTCGGCCAGGAGCCCACGGCCCTCCCGCACTGCCCGGGACCACCCCGGCCCACGTCGGACAGCTCCTCTGGCGCCCGTGGACGGCAGCCGGCCACACCGCGGCGGCATGCCCACCGTGTGCTGGCACCGGGCGGCCTGCTCGCGGGGCCCTGTGACCGCCCCCCCCCGCCCGCCCCCCCCCCCCCCCCCCCCCCCCCCCCCCCCCCCCCCCCCCCCCCCCCGCTGCTGTGTCGGCTGCAGCCCTGGGCCGGGTGGCCGTGCGCGGCCTCGGCACCGAGCCCCGTTTTCTCGCATCATTTCTATGGAAACAGCACCCCCCCTTCCCAAAGAACCAACTTCTCTCTCTTTCAGGGACCTCTCAACAGTGTGGCACCTGCGAGCCCGGGGCCGCCCACCGTTGGGTGCTCCGCGGTCTGGCCGGCTGACAACCGGCAGCTGCGTGCAGAAGGAAAGCAGGAAGCCAAGGGAAGGAGGGTGACTACGGGGACCGCAGTACTCACAGGCAAGATCTGGAAGTTCTTGATCTTCTGGTGGTGGCACAGAGTGAGCACGAACGCCTTCGGGTTGCTCTGGCTGTCACGGAGCAGGAAGAGCCTGGGGGTGGGGGACGGCCGCGGTTATCTCAGACCCCCAGACGCTGCACGCACAGGGGCACGCACACGTGTTTGCTCACGTGAGCCAGCGCACGCCCCTCCCTCCCTGCCAGGTAAGGCCGACGTGCAGCCGTGGCGTCCAGGTGGCCTCTGGTGGCGATGGCACCCTGCACGGCCAGGCCAGGCGGCGGCTGCCAGTGTCACCCTCCGTTGAAAGGGACCAAAGCTCCCCAGCAATGGTTGGCTAAGCAGCCCCGCGGGGTCGGGCGGGGAAAGTGCCAGAGGCAGCTAGAACGTTCCGCTCCAGGAAGGAGGGCCTTGCTGAGAAAAGGCTGACCCCGGAGGCAGCCTGGCCAGACCTGGGCATGGAAGTCAATCGCAAGGCACGGGGGCGGAAGCCGCGGAATGAGCCAGACTCCGTTAGGTCCACACCCGTGTGAGAAAATAACCGAGCCAATGAACGAGAGGACGAGGAGGAGGAGAGAGAGAGCGAGCTTCTCTAGAGCAGAAGCCCAGCCGTACAGAGAAGGGCGGACGCAGCGGAGACCGCCGTGGGTCCCCGCGGATCCAGGCGGGCAGTGGGCGCTAAGACCGACAGGTGGCCTGACGACCAACGGCCTCGACGCTCTGACCCGGTCTGCTGCAAGGGGAGAGCATAACTCTGCAGAGCTGGGCGCGGCCGACCCGTCCCGCACGGGGCCTCCCGCGGCCGCCACCGCCGGGGACCACGCGGCCGCCGCCGGGTACCTGTGCGCGCACCCCAGCCGTGCCGCGCAGGACGGCGCCTCCACTGCTCCCCCCGGAAACGCGACGCGACCGAAGCGCGAGCCCGCGGACTCGCCCACACACCGCGGAACATTCTAGAACGGGCTTCCACTCCCAAGGAGCGCCAGCGGAGGACAAAGGCAGGCCAAGGAGACGCGCTGGCACGGGAGAGGGTTTGGGATGAAGCAGCTTTTTCTCTCGCAGAGGACAAACGCGATGGGGACTGCCGGGGAAAGCGACAGTGTGCGTTAGGCGACAGAGCGGCGTTTGTGTCCACTAGCGGGTTCCGCAGCAGAGCGTGTTTAAATAAGGACAGTTCTTGTCTTTAGAGGTTGTAACGGAGATAATTAGGATTGAAGGGGCATCCCGCCACGACTCATGGCCATAGGGTTCAGACAAAAGGGAGAGGGAGGGAGGGAGGGGGCGGGGAGAGGGTGCTCGGGCATTGGGCTGCGACGCGCAGAGCTGCGCTCACCGGGCGGAAAGTCTATAGGAATTATTTTTCTTGGAACTTCCGTCCAGTTTAAAATGACTTCAACATAAATATTTAAAAAGTTAAAACAGCACAAGGAAGCCTAAGTCCCTGCTTTCGCAGGGACGTGTGGAAAGGGCTGGGGGACAGACAGCTGCACGTAGAGGGGAGCAGCCCCGACGCCCCAACCCCCGTGGCAGAGAGACTGCCCGGGGTGGGGGGCGTGCTTCGCCCTCGAGACCCGTCGCCGAAAGCAGCCGGGTCCTCGGTCTCTCGCTGAGAACGTTAACGTGAAAGGCAGTCACATAAGACGGAAACAGCCTGTGCTAAAAAGACTAAAAGACAAAAATAAATAAAAAGCAGCTTTATGTATTTTAGCGCAGGACTTCTCAGAGCCTTTTGGGTGCAACTCCCCACCAGGACTGCCTCCCGGGCTCCCGGTTTTCGGGGCTCACCTGGCCTCACGGCCTTACCTTTGGGGACGTGCAGGGTTCGGCCGGGGTGGCTGGGAGGGGGGGACAGTGCTGGGACCCGCGGGATCTGGGGGGCCTGTGCTCCCGGCAGCAGGCGGGGGAGGGGGCGGGGGCCTCACCTCCCCACCTCGGCGACCTGGCGACCTGCTTCCTCTTCCCGAGTCACTTCATTCTAAATGTGCCGTCGCTACTGGCAACCCCGCGGGCTGCGGGACCCGGGGCACCCCGGAGGGAAAGCTGGGCTGTCCCTTTCTCATCTGTCCCCTTCATTAACTCCGGACGGAGGAGCAGACACAGACGCCGCCCTGTCTGCCCCGCAGTCCGGGGGCACGACCCCGGAGGCTCGGGTTTTATGGGTTTTACGGCCGCCTCAAGGTTTCGGGTCTGGAATGCGGGGGAGCCGGCCAGCTTCCGGCGCGGCCCCCGCGGGCCCACGGCCCGGCTCCGCGGCCCGGCGTCACCAGCTGCGAAAGGGCGCAGCGCCGCCTCTGTCACGTGGACAGCCGTGCACGGGAGCGCGGCGTCCGCGGGGGCTGGACACAGGCCGGATCTGGGGGTAGCTAGGACAACCACGGCGGGGACCAGGCCCGGGCCGCCAGGGAGAGCCGTCCCGAGGGAACACCACCGGGAAGGGGTGAGGGCCAGCTCCTTCCGGCAGAGCCGGCGCACCGGGGGAGGACGGAGCTGCCTGTGCCAGCAGTTGGGGTGACAAGCCAGCAGAGCCGCGGGTGCCAGGCGGACGCCGATTGGCGTCACCGCGTGGTGCGCGCTCCGGCTCGGTCCCGCCCGCTCTGTCCCCCGACGCTGAGGGAGGCGCGGGCAGGAGAGTGGGGTTCCCCGGGGTCCTCAGCCACACCCCCGGCGGTGCCAGGACGCAGCCGGGACAGGCGCGAGGAGCAGCCTGATTGTGGAGCCGCCCGCTCCAGCGAGCACCGCGGCCCTCACGGGGACCCCGTGAGCCCAGACAGCACCGCCTCTCTGCCCGGCGGGGGCGCTGCACATGCTCGGGTCTGGACAAGGGCGTCCCGGTCCCCCCACCACGGGGTGCGGGCACTGGCACCAACACGGGGGTGGAGGCCAGCATGCGGGGCCACTCCCAGTGTGCACGCAGCAGGACCCGGAGGGGGCACGGTGCCGCCGGTGACAGTGCTCACAGTGCCCCTGAGAAGACCCGTCTCCCCGGGTGCTGCGGGGGGCAGGGGGCTGTGGGCGGCAAGAGGGGACAGAAGCAGGCAGCTGGCTCAGGGGCTGGCAGGGACCCCGCCAGGCCGGAGGGGCTGAGTGCACGGGTGCACATGCCATCCCGTGCAGGGGCCGCCTGGATTCTGGGGATTGCGATACCCCGGGGTGCGTCCCCTGCCCGCCCTCTCCTCCCCGCACTCTCGGTCCCCGTGTCTGTCACCCGCAGTGCCCTCACAGCCATTTTCTCTCTGCTGCTGCTCTATGCTGGCTCCTCTCCTCCGTCCCCACGGGGTCCGCAGAGATCACCGATCCATCGATTGGGACCCGTTTCTCCCTCCCCCGGGGATTAAAGGAGGGTGTGGCATCACCCCATTCTCTTGATTTCTGTTTTGCCCAGAGCTCCAGCGGCCAGAAGGGACTGGAGATTATGACCTTGGTGACAATGAAGACCCGGAGGGAGGGGACACAGAGACAGTCCACTGGCCACCACTGGCCAACGAGAGGGCATGTTGAGCTTCAAGAAAAATAGCTTTTGCTTGAAATAAACTGAACACGTAAAATCTAAGTTTGTAACAATAGTTAAAAAACAAAAAAATGACAAAAAACACACAAGAAACCCTCATTTGTCCCTGCTGGAAGATGGGACAACACCAAGTCCTTATTTTGAAACCTGACAATTAAGGGAAAATGGAGCATGTAGCCCCATTTTCCGGGAAACCAAATCCATGACGAGGGAAGAATTTCGGCTAAAAAACGATGCGGGAACCACAGGAAACGTTGTTCCCGTTGTAGGATTGGTAGGCCCTGAGGACACACTGAACCTGGCTGGCTGGGTGACAGTCCCTGAAGCCACTGGGTGAGTGGGGTGGGGTGGGGCAGGGCGGGTCTGGCAGAGGACAGCTGGACCTCTGGCCCATCCCCGGGATCGCAATGCTGGTCCGCGAGGCTGGACGCCCGCACCTCACCTGAGGGGCCGGAGGGCGCGGCCTCCCGGGCAGGCCAACCCCCCCCACCCCCCCCCCGCAGCCTCGCCCAGCCTCTGACACCACGCACAGGAAGTCAGGGACACAGAGGCACGTGTTAAAGGAAGCCACCCGTGCGATCAGATCAGCGGAGGGGAAGACCAAGGAAGGAAGGAGGTGAAAGGAAAAGGAAGCAGGGTGTGGGGGGACCGTCCTTAGGCCGGAGGAGATGTAAGACGCGCTCCCGCCAAGGGCCCTTCCTGGGTCTTGATTGAAACCAGCTAAACGTAAAGGACTTTTCTTTCAGCAGCTGGGGAGATGCGAACAACCCTGACTGGAGTTCAGACATTAAGAATTCTCGTTTACACTTCGTTAGGTGTAATAATAATTGGTCGTGTCAAAGAAAGGGGTTCTTATGTTCTAGAGGTGTGCACGGAGATATATCTACTGGTAAAAATGTAGACTTTCTGGGATTTCCTTTAGAATATTCCAGGAGGAGAACGGAGCACGGGGGTGGGGGGCTTGGGGGGGGGACAGTCATGAGGATGGGAGAGAGGGGACCCGCCGGGACCCGCCGGGCCCAGGCCGCCGCCCCTGAGGCTGCGCGAGGACTGACCGGGCCGCACTACCTCCCTCAGGTGTGCGTCTGAATTTCCAGAATGAACCCCGCACGGGGAGGGCCGGAAGGGCTGCTCCCTGAGTCTGGCCGCTGGCGCTGCGGGGGCGGGCAGCTCCGGCAAGGACGTGGGCGGGGGCATCTGAGTGGCCTAGCCCGGGGGCAAGGTGGACAGTGTCCCTCTCTACGAACCCGCGGGGACGCCCGCGGCTCTGCGCAGGGGCCGGCCGCCGCCGGGACCGCGCGCACGTGACCGGGCCGTGACGGGGGGCGGGGGGGACGCCAGCCCGAACCCGAAGAACTGTCTGTCTGTGCACTGGGGTTTCACGGCTGCTGACCCCAGACCCCAAGACGGCCTCGCGGACAGTGGCCCCGGGCTAGCCCACCGGGAACGCGGCCCATCGCGAGGGGCACGGGGCATGCGCGGGAAGCCACACGGACCTGGCCCCGGGGAGCAGAGCCACCCGGACCCCGAGCCACCGGGACCCCCGAGCGTGAGGAAAACGGCTTCCCCGTTTTAAGCCAGGGAGGTTCAGGGTCGTGTGTTCTCAGTGAACGCGGATTTACGGCGTAAATCAACAGGTGTAGCAAAATATTTTCTGAATATTTTCTCCCTTTTGCCCGCGACCTTGTTAGTTAAAAAAACAAACTCGCTTGTGTCCTCGGTTCAGCTTCGACAAGAGAGGGAGGGAGACACCGGACAGAGCGCGGGCGGACGGGTCGTCTCCCCCACCCCACCCCCATGCCCTGGGGGCCCCGCCCGTGATACTGGTCCCTCCGCTTTCATGGAGACCGGACTGCTGCCCACCGCCCGGGGCCCGCAGGGCGCATGGCCAGACCTGGACGACCCCCGGGCCTTACCGGCCACCAGCCCTTCCCCTGGCTCGACTCCCCCACCCCGCGCCTTACCTGTCCACCAGCCCTTGCTGGACCTACCGGGCCACACCGTCCACCAGCCCTGCCCCTTGCTCGATCCCCCGCTTCGGGCGCCCCCCCACACCCACACGCGCCTCCCCCGCTTACCCGTCCACCAGCCCTTGCTGCTTGATGATCCTGTGGGACTCCTCCCTGGAGATCTTGCCGTGAAACCACTGCTGGGTGCGGTGGATCACTGTGGGGAGGGAGGGGGTGGTGCTGGGTCCCAGCCCTGGGGTTAACTCCGCCTGGCCGCGCCCCATCCCACCTCCCAGTGCCCGCTAGCTCCGCCCGCTCCCCCCAACCCCCACCCCCTCGGCCTGGGGAAGGCGGGCGCCCGTGGGAGCCGCCTCCGTCTCCCAGCGCCCCAGGCGCCCGCGTTTACCTGTGCTGAGGTTAGAAGGATGCAGGGGGCTCTGGCTGCCCAGGGCATTCATCCGGGTGCTGCGCTTCTGTTGGGAAATGCAGGTGACTGGTGTCAGTGGGTGTGGGGGAGGAGCACCCAGGAGCACCCACAGGCATCCTGGGGCAGAGAGCCTGGGGGGCAGGGCTGGCCCCGGAGCGAGGCGCACCCGGAGCACTCCCTAAGGTCCCAGGATGGGGACAAACGCGCTTCGCGCACAGAAGATGCTGGGGACCCCGCACATCCGAGCAGGAAGGCACGGGCCCTGCCACACCACGCGGGCGGGTCTAAAAATTCTGGGCTCAGAGGCCCCAGGTGGGGGCCGGGGGTGGGGTAGGGCTGCTTTTCCGTTCCCTCTGAAGCCAAGTTCGGGTACACTCGGGGGCGGAGCTGCAGGCTCAGGCTTTACACACTGTCTTCCAGCCTCAGACAAGCGTGGAAGACTTCGGGCCGCGGAGCGAGCTCGTGGGCACCTCGTGGGCCGCCGAGGCCGGGGCTGCGTGCCCTCTGCAGACCGCCAGCAACGCAGCGGGCGTCTGCGCGGCCACAGGCCAGAGGCCCCGCCCCGCTCCGGGTCTCCACCGGGCGGCCTGGGGACCAGCGGCCGTGGGGCGTGGCCAGGCGTTCATGGGGGTGGGGGCGCAGCGCCAATCACCTACCCATGGAGACCTCAGTGCCACCTCCTCTCCCAACGCTCGCCCCCGCTGGCACCCGCAGAGCCAGTCTCCTGCAGGCCACCTGCGGCGCGTGTCGCCAGCGAGGGCCACTGTCCCGCTGGCCGGGGCTCACCCTCCAGGCGTGGCCCTCCTCCAGAGCTGCGCTCTGGGCTTCGGCGGGGTTCTCGATCACTCTTCCCGTCTGCCCGGAGAAATCCATCGCCACCAGCGAGTTCTCAGAGACGCTGCGCTGGAAGGACAAGGCCACAGCGCTCGACCCCGAGCGGCCACGCCACGGCCGCGGCCGGCCATCTCGGCACGAAACATGCAGCCTTTCTGTGCACAGTGTGACACGGGACGGACGCTGAGGGACCTTGAAGGTCGTCTTTTGAGAGGACGAGTGTTTCTGCGCCTCGGGAGGTACAGCACGTGCTGAGAACCCCGAAAACCCCGTGACCTCGGTGATCAGCAGCAAAGGGTCGTCTGCGGGTCCCTGGCACTGGGGCCCCGCGGAGGAGAGGGAGTGGGGTGGGAGGAGCTGGGAATGCGGCTCGGGTCGGAGCATGCGCCTCCGCTGCCCAGGTGCGGGGGGCGGGGGGGAGGGGCACGGGGCGGGGTGGGGGGCAAGGGCTGTGCTCCCAGCAGTCCCCTGCAGAGGGAGACCACAGAGGCCAGCCCCAGGGACGTGCGACGCTATGGGACATGCTGGCTCGCGTCTCCTGGCCACCTCCCCTGACATGGGCCCTCGGCCGCAGCAGGCGCGGACATGGGCGCCGGCCGGGGCTGGCAGCTCGCTTACCACCGAGGACAAGTTCGACAGAGCAGCCGCTCTCCGCTGGGGGACCTGGAAGCTCTGGTATAGCTGTGGTCCGTACTGGGGGCGAGAGCAGGAGTCAGCGCCCGCCCGGCTGGCCCCCCCACCCACGCCCCAGGGCCCGCTCCCCCACCCTAGACACGCAGAGCGCAACAGAAATAAATCACACGGACACAGAGATCTTTATGGGTCCCCCCGCCCCCCAGCTCTGCCGCCCACGGCGCCGCTGCGCGGCCCAGGCCCTCGGTCTCCGCTGGTGGAGACGATGTTTGCCGCCGACGGCAAACACAAGGACTCCCTCCTCCTGCTGGCGCGCAGCGTGCCCGTGCGCACTGCCCCGTGCGTTCTGCTAGCGACGCGCCCGTTTGTTTCCCCCAAGGGAACCCAGAGAGCTCGCGCGGTTTTCAGAGCTGCAGAGTCCCCCTGTGAGCGGGGACACTATAAGGCATTCACCATGGGGTGGGCATTTAGGTTAAATCTGGCTTCTAAGGGGCAGCCCGTGACACAGGCGCGAACAGGTCTTCCTCTATTACAAAACAGTGATGTTTACATTTCGGTCCCCTTTTGTTGTATCAGTGGCAAAAATGGGGCGGAGAGGGACAGGGGACGCCTGTCCTCGGAGCTCAGGCTTGGGGTGTCCCCGAGGGGCGCCCTCGGCCTCCTGCCCGCTCCGTAGGCGGCTCCCCGGGTCTCAGAGCAGCTGGAAGCTTCCACGCGGGCTGGGGTTGTGGGAACAAGTCTCTGAGACCATCGCATGTGGGCCCCGGGTGGCCGGACTTTCCTCTCGACACCCGGACATGGGCCAGGTCTGTCCCAGCCGGCTGACCCGCGGTGTGCGTGGACTTTACAACCCCAGGGGCCTGCAGGAGTGGGCACGTGCGCGCGCGCCCCGCACGTCGGGCGGGAATCGGCCGCCTCGTGTGCGCTGCCGCTGGCGCGGGCGGCGGCGGCGCGCTGAGGGGCCACTTCGGCCAGTGCTGCGCACTCGCTGACCAGTCCCACGCCTGGATTCCCCTCGGAACTCAGTCAGGGTACACACTGTCCCCGGGGGCACCGCGGAGAGCTGCTCATCTCGTCCCCGTCCCTCACAGCTCAGGAAGCTGGGACGCTGGTGACTGGTCACGCAAACAGCCCTCCCGAGGGACGCTGCTGCCGTGTCCTGGCCCTCCCTCAGCTTGCTGTCCCTGTCCCTCTAACCCAGGGGCGTCTCCACCGGGGGGGTGTGTGTGACGCGTGTGGTCGTCTCGCCCGCTGCGGGAGCCACAGAGGCCGGGGCACGGCTGAGTGTCCTCAAATGCACGGTGGCCCTCGCGGCCCCAAATGTCAGCCCCAGCCGGGCTGGGCTGGGCGCGGCCCCCGCAGAGCCGGTGAGACGCTCCCGGCACCCCGAGGGGCGGTGGCTCGCCCCGCGGGCCGCACGCGGACGGGCAGGGCGCGCCGAGGGCCGGTGCGGACGCGGGTACCTTGAGCAGCCGGAAGGCGGTCAGCCAGCAGGAGCGGCCCTGCTCGTCCTCCGCGCACAGCAGCCGCAGCCCCTTGGCCTCGAGAGTGACTTTGTTTGGCTAGAGGTAAAGGAAGCCCCGGGTGAGTGCGGCCCGGCGACGGGGGATCACGCTTGGCGCCCGGGCAGAGCCGCGTCCCACGCGTGCTGGACGGCAACCGACACCCTGGCACGCCAGTAGGGGTCCCCGCACCCTGTCGTCAGCGTCCACACTCCCGGACCCGCGGCTGGGCTGCGCGCTCAGCCGTCCTCCACTGGGGGGCTCAGTGCGCGCGGACGGGAGAGCCAAGCCCGCAGGACAATGCGGTGGGCGTGCCGGGGCGGGGCCTGAGGAGGCCGCCGGGGGCGGGGCCCTGGCCGGGGGCGGAGCTGGCGAGGGAGGGGCCCCCGCCGGGCTGGGGAGGGCCCGAGCTGTCCCTGGGACGGCCCCGCACGGGGCCCAGTGTAACACCGCCGTCACCGTCACTGGAGAGGAGGGGGCCTGTGGCGGGCCAGCAGCCCACGGGTCAGGGGTCACCACAGCGGAGGGCGGAGGGGCCCCCACCCAGGGCAGGCTGGTCTGGGACGGGGAGGGCTTGGGGGCGGGGCCGCTGGGCTGGGCCAGGCCGATGCGGAGCCCTCTGACCTCGGAGGCGGGGCGATGCTGGGCAGAGGCCAACCCAGCGCTGGCCCTGGGAGCCTGGAGGGGGAGTGAGGGACGGGAGTGACCACCCCTCCTGCGAGAGCGGCAGGGAGGCCCCTGCCCGGGCCTGCGTGTGGGGGGAGGGGCGCCTGGCTCCGTCCCCAGCCCCTCCCGGGGCCACGAGGCCTCCCTGCACCTCCGCTGTAGGCTGCTTCTCAGGCCCCCCCCTTACCTGCAGCCCCCGAGGTGCAGGGAGGTGCAGGGCGGTGTCAGGACGGTGCTCCTGCTGCCCGTGCCCCCCTGGATGGGCGGAGCAATGGCTCCGAAGGGAGACCAGCAAGCCCGCTCTGCTCCTTATGGAGTGCGGGGCAGGGCGTGGGGCTGCGGCTTCCCACCCCCTGAGCGCCCGGGGGCTCCGTAAGGGGACAGAGGTGCCCGGGGAGAATCGGGCAAATTTTATCTAGTGCTGCGATGACCAACACGACCAGCACGACCATCCAGGGGAGGAGAGCGGGCGGGCCCTGTCCATAGGTGTGTCCGTGTGTGCGTGTCTCTGTGCACATGTGTGCACATGTATGTGCGTGTGTGCGTGCCTGTGTGTGCATAGGCACGCACATGCAGAAACACACATGTGCCTGTGTGAGCAAATCCGTGATCGTGTGCCCCCACTCACATCCACACAGAGGGAGGGGTCACTCCTATCCCAGTGGCCAGAAGCCCACAGAGAAGGCATCGCTCCCCCCACCCCGCTCCCTGGAGGCCACCCAGCGCGCTGGGGGCAGGCTCCCCCCTCCCCGCTCAGGCCACAGCCCAGTCCCAGGGGGCCAAAGCCGTAGCCTAGGCCGCCCAGGGCCTGGACGCTGTGACCGTCCTGCTTCCCCTGGGCGTCTGAGCTACTTGGGGACTGACACATCCTAAGGACACAGGGAGTATTTTTACATGAATGAATACATCCAGTGTGAAACTATGTTTCTGTTTTTTAAAAAAAGCAACAACCGAGAGAAGGCTTTACTGTTCGAATTCCGAAGGCCCCAGCGCTATGTGAGCGGGCAGCCTGGGCTGGCAGGGCGCGCAAGGGGCTGGCGGGGGGTGGGGGGTGGCGTACCTTAAGACAGAGGCCGAACTCGGTGGGCGCGCTGTACTTCTTGCCGGAGAGCAGGGAGAAGACGCTGCAGCCCTCCAGGTCCGCCAGCAGCTGCAGGTGTCTGGGCTCCTGCAAGAGAGGCCGCGGGTGAGCGGGAGCACCCCACACCGCGGGGAGGAGCACGTGCGTGCTCGCCCACGGGCCCCGCGGGCGCTCGGGGCGCCTTCCCCGCCGGGCTGCAGCTCCCGGCCGCTGTGTGGGGAACGCTCCCCGAAGCCCAGACCCTCCCATCCCGCCAGAAAGCCCCCTCCCTTTGTCAGACAGGAGACGGCGGGAACGGAGCCTACACTGCCACGTCGGAGCCCCGAAACCCAAAAATCCCTCGTGAAAATGCGAGGAAATCTGGACTCTGAGGGTCCGCGTTAGGAGCACACGCTCACGAGAGCAGGACCTGCACCGACCTAGCCGTGCGGTGCGCTCAGAGTCCAAGTGTGCCCGGGACGTGCTCGCCGCGAGCTGGTCCCTCCCTTCTGCGCCGCTCCCCAGTCCCGCTCTGCCTCCCGCCTCCCGCCTCCCACCTCCCACCTCCCACCTCCCGCTGCAGGCCTCTCGGAGGGCGTGAGTCAGCCGCAGAGAAGAGCGGGGCGGCTGGGAGCCTTCCCTGCAGGCCCTGCGTCAGGCGTGGGGCGGGAGGGCTCCCCGAGAGGAGGAGAGGAGGCCCGGCCCCCGCCCACACCCTCCTCTCTGGCTCACGTCGTCCTCGGCAGCTGCACTGAATCAGCCCAGCGCTCACTCGCAGCCCCGCCTGGGGTCACACCCGTCCCCCTCCTCCTCCCTGCCAGAGCAGAAGAGACTTCAGCTCTCTCTCTCTCTCTCTCTCAGAGGCAAAGCATGGCCAAGGTCAGCTGGGCACGGTTCCAGCTGCAGGGCCTACGTGGATGTGACAGAGAGGAGGTGAGGGGAGCAGAGACCCCGCTGGGCCACACAGCTCTCTGGGGGGGCCTGCGGCTGGTCCCCAGTTCTCCTGCCTGTCCCCCCCGGGGAGGGCGCACACACAGTGATTCCGTCCATGTGGTATCTGTGGCAGCACGGAGCGCATGCCGCGGTGGCCGCCTGTCTCCACGGCCTGTGCCTTGTGGCCTGGGGCTTTCTGGTCCCACTTACCTCCTGATGTGTCAGGCGGCCCCGCAGGCAGGTGCCCCCCCAGTTTAGCTGCTGCGCAATTAGCTTAGTGAGGCGTGCCGAGCTCGGAGGAGGCCGAGGGGCGTTGGACGGTGCGGCCCCGGCGCCCCGCTCACCTTGGAGGAGCCCTTGGTGGAGCAGTAGAGGCCTGAGCGGCGCAGACACATGTACAGTCTCTTCCAGGACCTGCGGCCCAGCTCCTTCACGTGCAAGAAGCCCTGCACCTCGGGGCAGCTGCTGGTGTTCAGGAAGGTCTGCGGGAGACGCGGGGCCAAGGTCAGGTGCGCGCGCGGCCCACGCGAGGCTCCGCGGACGCGCCGCCATCTCCCTGAACGCCTAAGACACTCTTCTTTCGGCCTCGCTGAGGGTTTCCAAACATCAGGCTCCCTTTCAAAGGCCTTAAGAACCCCGTCTACACCGGTGCCCACAGACTGCGCCTGGTGCATAAACAGGGACGGGCAAATGAGCCGTCCCTACGGCGACGGCCAGCGCGAAGCTGCACGCTCCCCCGCAGGCCGGCACGAGGGGCGCCCTGCCCTGTCTTCTGTGTTGCACAGGATGCCCTGTCCCATCGCCAGGGTTGGGGGGGCCCGCCGTCACTCTCCCGTGCACCCTCCCCGGGGAACGCGTGGGAACGGGGTCCGCCCGCCCGTGCATGGCTCCTGGAACCCCTGGGGACAGCCCCCCGTCCCGGTAACTGCTCCCAAGGGCCACCCGACCTCCTGCGGGCTCGAGGTGGCAGTGAGGCCAGGGAGGTGGCACGGTGGGTCCTTCCCACCGGACTGAGAGGGGACACGGCTCCTCCCGCGGGGGCGGGGTGGCCGGCTGGACAGAGTCCGGGCCCCGGGGCCAGTCCTTCTGGTGTCTCGAGGGATAACTGTGTGCACCCCCCTCCCCGCCCCGCCCAGTGCCACCTCTATCAAGTTAAAGAAGCCTTTTCCGTTCCGCCATCACCGTGCAGGGGCTGGAACAGCTAAGGGTCGCCCCCAACTCCTGCCGAGCGCCGTGGACCGCAGGCCCGGGGGAGGCGCAGGCCCGGGTGAGGCCACCGCACGGAGCTCTGGGGCCCTGTCTCCGGGCAGAGCAAACCTGGTGCCTGACCGCGAGGGAAGGGGACCTTGTGGGGACCAAGTGTCAGGAGCTTCTCCTATACCTGGCACCGTTCGCGCACGCCTTACGCTCTCACTTAACCGCCACGCACGGACACGCATCTGGGGGCGCAGTGGTCCTGCCCCCCACCTATGCCTGCTTCCTAGGAACAGCCAGGGTCGGCCGAGGGGTCCTCGGCCTTTGCTCCCAGCCCTGGACGGGGGTGGGGGGGGGGTGGGCAAAGGCCTCAGGAAGCAGAGGGACGGTTAAGACGGGTGCGCTCACCCTGGTCCACCCCTGAGGTGAGCTGGGAGGCCCGCGGCCTCCGCTCAGACTGCTTCCCAGGCGGGGGGAGCCCCTCCCGGGCACCAGCGCCATGTCTCCCTGAGCCCGGCCAGGCCCTAGGCCGCCCGTGCGGAAGGATATGGCCTCCCCGAGGGACCGTGGTCAAGAACGCGCCCGCTCGCGTGTCCGCGGAGAGCCCGGCCGCTCCGGGGCGGCCTCCGGCCGGCGGGCCACACCCGCCCCGTACCTGCAGAAGCTGGGTCTGGCTGCCGTTGGACTGTTGGCACAGGGAGACCATGTGTTCCGGGAAGAAATTCTAAGGGAGTGGGAAAGCAAACACGTGGACAGTCAGCATCGCAGTGGGGACGGGCGCACCTGCACGTGCGCCCGCGCCAAAGGCCGCCGCCCGCACCGAACACGGCCGTGCTCTCCAGCCCCCCGCCACCCAGCGGGGCCGGCCGCGGCACCGGCCGCTCTGCTTCCCCAAACGCAGCGCCGGATTCAGTGCCGAGCGTCCCATGTGAGTGGGGACTCGTGCTCACAGTGTCCCCGAGGCAGGGGGCTGCCACGCCCCACCGTGACTCGGCGGCACGAGCACGTGGCGTGGGACAGAGCACTCCCGGCACTAAGGGATGAGTGCGGGGACATGGAGAAGCCTCTCCCCGCGCGTCGCCCCGACAGGCGTCGGAATGACGTCTTTCCGATGAAAGGCGGCTGCACGCTCGGGCCGGACGGGGACGTGGCCACCCCTGGGCTCTGCTTGCGCGGCCTTGAGGCTCGCGACGGGCGGCTGGTGGGCGGCACCCTGGCGTGTCCAAGACACGTGCCCCTCACCGCCCCACCCCACCCCCAAAAAAAGACAGGAAAGAGAGGAAAGCCCAAGGAGACTCACTGGACACCCCTGGACGCTGATTTCTCTCCTCCTCCTTCCACCAATGATCACAGATCACGTTTGCTACTTCCGGAGACTACTTATCCTGCTAAGCACCTGACCGGTTTGCTCTGACTGAAGAGCCCCTGTCCTCTCCCCTGAAGACGCAACCCCTCTCTCCCACGGTCCCCGTCAGGGGACACGTGATGGCCTTGGGCCAGTGCGAGGTGCTTCGCCCAGCGCCAGAGGCTGAGCCCTGAGCAGGCGTGTCCAGTAGGACGGCCGCGCTGGCTGCCCAGGCCGTGGGCTGCCCCCCGAGCTCGCCCAGTTTCTCTCCAGTCTGCCCCTGGGAAACCCAAGCATCAACAACGAGAGTGCCACACCCCAAACCCGAGGAGATGGGACTCACCTTGGGGTTCTTGAAAAACTCATATTTTCCATAATTCTTCCTGAACAGGAACTTGCTGTCACCGGCCATGGTGCTCTCCACCTGGACCACGCGCTCGTGGTCTTCCAGGCACCTCTCTGTGGGGAGAAGCGCGTGTGAGGAGAGAGGGCGGAAGCGGGGGGCCTTGCAGGCATCACGACACGCCCCCGCGGCGTGCGCCGGCTTTGCTCGTTAACCACGGAGCGGAGACGAGGTCGGGGACGAAACCCCACGTACGTGTCCCTCTGACGCACGACCAAGTGCGTGCGGAGCCTTAAGTCACACGAGGCCCCTGGGTCGGGCCTCACTTTTACATAATGCCTCTCGGTTTGACACCGACAAGCACGGAGGGGGTCAGTCCAGACTCCCAGCAAACCGTTTCGCCCTTAAATTAAGACACGTCCACTCTTCTAACGATCACGGACGGTGACAACGGGGAACGCGCCCAGAGACAAAGCGGCCGGGCATGGAGCGGGGAGGCCCACGGGCGGGCCGGGCCCTGGGGGGCAGCGCCGTGGACCTCGGGGGCCGGAAGGGACGCTCCCCGCGCAGCACTCACATGCACCCTCACACCTCAGGGTGTCTGCAGGGGCAGCGCTATCCCCTGGCCAGGCGCTCCTCTGTCTGCCTGGACACCAGGCCCCACCTGGAGCAGGTCACAGCCCCTCCCACGTGTCTCCGAGGGACCCTCTGAGGGGCGGGGCGGGGGGCGACGGCAGGGAGCTAACCACACCAGTGGCGGGACGAGCAACATGAGCCAATCCCGGCATCCTCGGCACGTGCAGGATGCCCAAGGGGCCGGGCGGAGGGGACACTGAGAGCCCCCCGCACCGCCTCACACGCACGGCCGGCGGGCCGTCCCTAGAGAAGCCCCGTCTTCAAGGAAGGGTGAAG
This sequence comes from Macroglossus sobrinus, assembly GCA_004027375.1. NCBI lineage: Eukaryota > Metazoa > Chordata > Mammalia > Chiroptera > Pteropodidae > Macroglossus > Macroglossus sobrinus. Next base: position 43,049 of record PVKZ01005230.1, read on the forward strand.
GTTGGCGGGAAAGCATCCCGGTCACGGCCGGCTCAGGAGGAGGAAGGGAGCTGCCGGCCGCAAAGGGCGACTGTGGCTGGGCGCTGGGCCGAGTCGGGCCCAGACGGGCCGAGATGGGCCCAGACGGGCCGAGATGGGCCGAGTCGGGCCGAGACGGGCCGAGACGGGCCGAGACGGGCCGAGACGGGCCGAGACGGGCCAAGATGGGCCGAGATGGGCCCAGACAGGACGAGATGGGCCCAGACAGGACGAGATGGGCCGAGATGGGCCGAGTCGGGCCGAGTCGGGCCCAGACGGGCCGAGATGGGCCCAGACGGGCCGAGTCGGGCCGAGATGGGCCGAGTCGGGCCGCGCCCGCTCGCCCGGCCCTTGGCCCTGCTGCCGCGCTACAAGGAACGCATTCTTGCGAAAACATACTTAAAGCCCGAATGTGCCAGGGACAGGAATTTCCTCCCCACGACCGCCAGAAAGTCCCCCCGGGAAGGGGCGGGCCCACGTGACCCTGGCTGGGGAGTGGGGGAGGGGCGTCGCCGGCCCTGCGCCCCTCGGGACCCAGGACCCGGGCCGGCGGTGGGGGTGGGCCGAGCCGTCCAGCCCGTCCGGGCCGGACGCTTCCACGCTTACGTCCCTCTCAAGGACGAGGCTGGCTCAGCGCCATCTGAGACGGATTTCCCGGGTGGGGCACAGATCGATGGGCGCTGCGAGTTCTCGTTCAGAGAAAACGCTCCTGCAGTGAGCGGGGAGAAGCACAGCAGCCACCGGGGACCTGATGGCGGCGGCTGACAGGACTAAATGTGTTCTTTGTCACCAGGTAAAACAAGGAGAAATAAAAAAGCGAGGTCCAGCTACCTACGAGAGGCCGAGACTGGTGTCTCATTCCAGAGCAAAGGGTGTCTTGTCCCCGACGGAGCGTGAGGGTCACCCCTATGACTGGGGGAAGCGCCAGCTCGAAGGGGACAAGGGGACGCGTGGCCATGCAGGCTCCTGCCCTCCGAGACCCGCTCTGCCCGCCTGCCAGGCAAGGGCACAGCAGGGCGGACAGACGGCGACGTGTCCCCACTGTCGGGCCCCGGGGGATGGGCAGAGGGGAGCAACCCTGAGAGGAGCAGGCTGGGCCACTCTGGGGACGCCAGGGGGGCCCCGGACACCCGCAGGTGAGAACAAAGCCCCTCTGTCACCCCCTTCTCCACAGCCTCTGCGCGTGGGGACGCCGCGGCCAGCAGGGGCTCGGGGCACTGGGTCCGGCCTCGGTCGGCCACCGAGCGTCCATGGCACCCGTCCTCACCACTGGCAGCGAGCCACCCGACAACATCGGTTCAAAGCCCCCTTTTTTCAGCTCTAATTTTCTCCATGACTCGAAAGCATGTCTTTTCAAAGGCCCTTGGGTGGCTCTGTTCTGGGGATGGCAGGCGGCCATCCAGCCTTCATGTCATCCCGCGGCCGTGGTAACGCTGGCGTGCTCAGGGCAGCAGGCGGCCCGGAGGGCTTCCCGCGCGAGCGGCCGGGCCGGGCGCCGCTCGAAGGGCGTTCGTGGTGCCCACGGTTCTGAAGCGAAGTCCAGCCTCTGCGTCGCCCCCCTGCTCCCCATGAAAAATCGGACGCCTCGAGAAGGCAGATCTTACTTCTCTGCCTGGGAGCGGAGGGGACGTGTGGGTCCTGAGCAGACCCCCGAGTCACTCATCCTGGCGTTGGCATCCCAGCGCCCACATCCGTGCCCACGGCCCGCCCCCCATCACCAGCCCGGGGGGTCACTCGGGCCGGTGAGGGAGACCCCACTCCCAGGGGTGCAGTTTATCGGCCGTCACGCTTTCAAAATGGTTCGCACGAAAAATCTCGAAGCGTGGGGAGAAGTTTGCAGTCGTGCAGGTTCTCTCTCCTTCAAGACACGGGAGAGACAGGACTGCTGACTCAGAGAAGCTTCTGGCTTGTAACCTGCACCTGGGATTTTGTAAGCACCACGCCTTATCCGATAAGAATTTAAACCAAAGTCGGAACCACGCTTTGCCTGAAATACACCTTCTGAGCAAAAAGCAGAATGGAACAAAACCAAACCTCAACCAACTCTGTAAATAGTACATAATTCAAGATATCCCCTTGGTCTCTGCACGCACACGCGCACACGCGTGCACACGCACACGCACACGGGGTGTGAAAGCGTATGCACCGGCCCACAGACCACCAGCCGAGACGGGCCCGCTCTGTGGAGTTCTCCGACACCCCGCGGGCCTCCCTGCTCTGCAGGCTGTCCCCACGGCGCCCTCACTCCCGTCAGGGGGAAGGGCAGCTCTCTGCGGAGCAAGGCCACCATCCCGCAAGTGGCCGGCCCTCCCCAGGGCGTCGCCAGCACCCCCGCAGACCACGGGTGGGACTCCGCTCCTACATGCTCCTCCCGGCGAACGCACAGGGAGAACCTTCTCGCCGTGTCTGAGCCTGGGGACGTCCCGCTCACCCGACCGAGAGCAGGGTTCCGGGAGAGGGGTCCGGGAGGAGTTTCAGGAGGAAGAGAAGGGGCAGTGGCATGGCGGACGACACAGAGAGGTCTGCTGCAGGGGGCGGGGGACACTGCAGGGCCACGCTTGGCACCTGGCCGTGGGGGCCTTTACCCCGTCGATCACCGAGCGCTTCCGGGCGCAGTGCGTACCTAAGCCCAGGTGGGGGTGGTGCTCCACGAGCGCCCAGGTGTTGTCGTCCACGCAGTGGCTCCTGTACACCAGCAGCTGGCACAGGTCCCTGGCCGTCATGTCCGTCGGGATCTCCACCACCTTGCACGACCCGTCCTCGCTGAAGATCCGGACATCCTACAGCATGGCAAGGGGGCGCTCACAGACGGACGTCTTGGGTCGTTAAAGAAACAAACGCGAACCCAAGGACAACAGCAGAAGCGGCTGAGGTCACTGAGCTCCATCCAACACACGTACAACGGCCGCCTGGGGGGCGGGCGCCGGGCAGGCGGGGCTGCGGGCAGGGCTGCAGGCGGGGTGCCCGCCCCACCCCCGCCCCCACCTCGGACGGGCAGGGGCACAGCGTGACGCCCTCCAAATGCCCAGGACACCCAGGGGACACCGGCCCCCGGCCGGACCTGAGGGTACGTGAGGCTTCTCAAGAGCCTGCCGGTGGCTTTGGGGTTGGACACTTCACAGTGGAACCAGGCGCACAAACCTGGGAAGTGACAGAAACCCCACAGAAGTCACAGCCTTCGATGCAGAAGGCTCCGCCCGCTCTCCATCCCCAGGGCCCGGGGTGCGCTGGCCACACCCACTGCCTTTTCCTGCCGCTCCCCTCCCGCGTTCATTAAGGCTTAGGAGCAGGTTGAGAAAAATTAACACGAATCCACTGAAATTTAAGACACTAGAAGGAAGGGTATTTTAAGAACACGGTCACAGAATTCTTTGGTCCCTTCCCCCCCCCCCCACAAAACCACGAAGGAAGTGCATTTTCCGGGTGGCGGCCATGACAAAGGAATGGCCCTCGGGCAAAGGGACACCAAGGGGCGATCGAGAGGACGAAGAATCCACGGCTGCCCCGCCACACACCACGGGGACGCGGCCTTGAGCGGCATGTGAGATGCTTAAAAAAATGTTACCACCACAGAGGAACAAGCTGGCATTTTAAACCCACACCGCCTGCTGCAAGGGAGTCTGTCCCCGCTCCTCCCGCCGTCCCCGGTGGGCTGGGCCCCGGCCCGCGCTGCCCCGCCACTGGCTGGCAGTGGGGACGCCCGGCGGGGTGGGCAGGCCGTCTCCAGGCAGGCAGGGCAGCTGCCCCCCGCCCCCCGCCCCCGTGAGGCTGCCGGCTCAGCCCTCCAGGTATGAACCGAGCCACCTGGGCAGAGCAAGCAGGTCCCTCCCTGGACCTGATGCAACTGCTCCTCCACTGGGTCACCCACTGGGTCCCCCACGGGCTCCCCGCTTCACGAGGCGCCTGAGAGCCCACGGCAGAGGCGCTGACCACAGGACGGCCACTCGGCGCTCAGGCCGAAACGCCAGGAGTGCCCCTGCTCATCGTCCCTGCTCATGGTCCCCTGGCCCCGGCACAGGAGGCAGAAGGAACTCGGAGCCCGAGCACGTGGGTTCCCTGAATGCGGCCCGCCTGCCAGCTCCCTGCGACGTCTCCGTCCCCGCAGCTTGGGCCCCAGGGACGACGCTGGAGCTGGAGCCCCCTGCGCCCCAGGCGGGCCAGCCCGTCCTGACAAACCGGCTCAGCCCTCCCGCTCTCCGTCCCTCCTCTCACGTTCTCCTCATACTTTGTCTGAAGGTTTGTGTCTGCTCAGAGGCGCCCGGCAGGGGAGGGGCAGTGCTGGCATTGTCCCCTGAGGACTGTCCCCAACCCTCCCACAGCCTGGGGCCGGGAAGGAGTTAATGCTCACTCAGCCTGGCTTCCCAGTCGGAGGGCGGGGGCTGGCCAGCCAGGGGGACTAGCCCTCCAGGTGGGCAGAGCCACCAGGCCGCTGTCACCTCTCAGCCACCCCTAATCCCAGAGAAATCCCGGAGAAATCCCCGGGGCCATACCAGGGCCTTGGGATCCGCTGTCCAATCACCTTCATCTTTAAAGACACCCACCCCCCTTTTCCCAGAATTCACATTTCCCTCGGTGGAAGTTACAATTTTACAAGACCAATCGAGTATTCACGCACAGCTGACGTGACTGTGTCTAGAAAGATGCAATTGAATTTCAACAAAGAGAGCATGTTTCTGGTCTATAGAGAAAAAATTTTAAAAAAACAACAAAAATAAAAAAAGAAACGCCGTCCCCTAAGATGCGAACAAGCCCAGGTAGCACAGGTGGCTGCTGTGCACGGGCCGCGGGCGGTCGCACCGCGCGGCCCATTGCCCGGGCCCCCGGCCGAGCCCTGCCCACCGGGACCGGTTTCCACAGCGAGCTCGGCCCGGCCCACTCCCCTTTTCCGAGTGAGTCTGTCGGCCATGCAGAGAACACCGCCTTCTCTGGGAGTTTCGAGGACGCTAAAGTGATATCTGCATCTCTCCGAGTCCGTTCACCACGTTTCCTGCCCCAGATTAGCTGCGGTACCAATTTTAAAATATTTTAATCTCTCTCCTCGCCTCTCCGGGCCACCCCCAAGGGCTGTCTACACTCTGAGTGTTAAGAGCTGAGGGTGCTGCGTCCGGTGGCCGCGTCCTCCCGGGGCTGGCCAGGCGGATGGACCCACGGGGGTCGGGGCGGCGGCCGCTGCCCCAGGCCCAAGGCTCGGACCCCGCGGGCAGGTCACACACTCTTGGTGACACTCCAGGCCCGCTGCCTTCACCTCACGCCCAGCCTCACCCCCCACCCCGATCCCATCCCAGGGCCCCCAGCTCGCAGCGGGGCCTCAGTCCCAGCCCATGGGACGCGGGGACAAATGAACGTACAGAAGAGTAACTGTATAGACCACCCCGCACGGTGCCCGGCACATGGCGAGCCCTCCGCGGGTGCCGGGCGCCGCTGTGTGCTGTCCTGCTGGCATTAGTATCCATACGCCAACCCCCCAACACACACCCCGGACACCCCCAGTTCTCCCGCCGAGCCTGTGGCCCAGCCTGGCCCAGGACCTGCCGGCCAGGGCGGACGGAGCTGCCCGCGGCTCCGACCAGTCGGTTACGGCTGCCCGGGGCCCCGGTTCCTCCCGGTGGGACAAGGCCGGATAACAAGCACCTCACAGTCCCCTTCTAATGTCCAAACTACTGGTTCACGAAGGTGGCCGTCACCTCCCGGGTCGCGTGGAGCTGAGCTCCTCCACCGGGAGCAGACCACGGCCAAAGTCAGAGCTGGAATGAGGACTCTCCACTGCGCTGACCGTCAGCCAGCGCTCGGCACCTCACCCACCCCGAGTTATGGGGGCACGAAGATGACGTGACAATGACATTCTTTTTTTCCAGAAAACGAAGACCCAGCTTTAAGCAGCGAACGGTCATTATTCTCTACCCTTTTTACGAGACTCCTAAAACGTATAGATGTATCCCCGACTTAAATGAAATTTTGTCCAAGAAATAAAAAAAAAAAACTCCACCAGGCAACAAGTATGGCTGCAGGAGGAAAAGACTAAGAGAGAAGCGTCCACAGTGTCCCTCCCTGCCCCCCGAAGGGGCGAGCGCCAGCCCGCGTGCTGACCGCTCAGCCAGCGGCCGGGCACTCACACTCACCTGCTTCCCCACGGTGACCTGGGTCGGAGCAGGAGGAGGAGGGGGAGGAGGAGGAGGAGGAGGGGGAGGCGGAGGAGGGGGTGGAGGCGGAGGCAAGGAGCTCGGCTCTAGCCCAGGGGGGCTCTTGTTGCCCGTCAGCTCCGGGAACGGGTTGGGAATGGCCGGCAGAGACGAGGTTTTAAACTGCTTGTCTTCCTCCTTCAGGCGCCTGGGTGAGGAAGAGACAGACACTGGTTAAAAGCTGCCATCGCCAGACGTGACCCCGCTCCTGGGGGCACCCCAAAAGAAAGAGGGACCGAGCGGTGGCAGCAGGGCTGCTGGCAGGAGTCCGAAGGCGTCCACGGCAGTCACAGCCGCAGGGGGAAGGAGTGTAGGGCGCAGGGCTGGGGGAGGGGGCACAAGTTCGTGTCTCATGGGGACGAGTGTCAGTTTTGCAAGGTGACAACGTTCAGGAGACTGGCTGTACACCCATGTGAATGTACGTGACCCCAAGTCACGTATGAGTCTGCTATCATGGTCGTTATTATATCCGCCCCCCAAAAAGGCCGAGATGGTACACTTTCTGTTATGTGTATTTAACACAATTAAACACTGAACAAGGTCAAAAGCTGCCCTGTCAGGCTCGAGGGGCACAGGTCCCCTCCTTCGGGGGACGCGCACCGCCCCGGTCCGCCGGGCGAGCAGGGCGCCCGGCGTGCGGCCACGGTGTGAGTGAGGGCACTGTCCCCAGGACGGCTCCCTGCCATCGACCTTGAAACGAGTGTCTCTCCAACCAAACGCGGTCCCAGCAGAGGCCTCCTGCGTCCCCCTCTGAGCTGGGGAATGAATACTTGCACAAAAAGGTCGCTGACACTGAATTAATTAGAAAGAAATGCCTCATGTTGCTGTCCACCCCGGAGCACAAAAGCCCCTGTCTACGCCACCCCAGAATCCCCCTGTGCGCCTCACACCGCTGACAGCCACTTCTGAGCCACGCGGCCCCAGAGCCACCTCCCCCCTCCTCCCGGACTCCCAAACACACAGGGAGGAGGAATCCAAGGCAATTATGAAAAACAGCAAAAAAAAAAAAAAAAAAGTTCAAAGCCAAAGCAGAAACAATGCAGAGTGCCCTGTACTTCCTTCCTCTCCCCAGGGGTTCAGCTGGCAGCTTCCTGCCCTCGTGTCCGGGGCTTTCCCCGGAGTGGAGGCCCTCTGTCCATCTGAGGGTGTCACCCCCGATGTAGTACCAATGCCCCCAGCATTGCCACTCCTCATTTACACCCACCCCCCATAAGCCCCTCGTTCAGTCTGTGTCTTCGAAAAATTATTCGGACTAATTTTACAGTCTGACTGGATGAACGCTCCATTAGCTTCCTTGCGGTTTCTCACAAGAGAAGCGGCTACTGTGGACGTTTTCAAGTCGCCCCGATCCCGAAGGAGGCCGGCCCAGCTGCTCCACGTGGACGGGGACGCGCGGCCCGGCTTTGCGACGCCAGCGTCCCCCGTGGCACAAAGGCGCTCAGTGCCGGGAGCGCGGGGGAGCCCGCCCTGTAATCCCTGACCGCGTGCCAGGAACTAACTGCACTCTGGCTGTGCTCGGACCTCACTCTCCCCCTGACAGCCTCTGCCTTGGCAGAGCGTCCATCTGACACGTGTCCCCTGCGCAGAACAAGGGAGACGGAGCTGTAGCCACGCCTGCTGTCAAGATATCCTGGCCCGCGACCTCGAGCTGGTGACAAACGCGGGGAGTATGAGTTTCGTTTTGTGTTGACTCACAGCACGAGATGCCGAGGTTTGGATGCTCCAGCGGTGCACAAAGCCTTCTCTCTCTAGTAGGCTGTTTTGAGCATTTTTTAAAAAGTCCTACGTATTTGAGAGCAGTGAAAATACTCTGAGGACATTGTAAGGGATTCGTGATGTGCAAACCTATACACTGTCCAACGCCAAGACTGAACTACAACGTATGCTCCGGGCTCTGAGTGATAAGGACGTAGTAACGGAGGCTCATCCGTGGTGACGAGTGGACTCCCCTGGCGGGGGACGCTGACAACGGGCAGCCTACGAACGCAGGGGGGAGCGGGGGTGGACAGGAAATCTCTGTGTTTTGCTATGGACATAAAATTGCTCTTAAAAAGAGAATCTGTATCAAGAAACAAAAGACCTTATGCTTGTGGCCTGACGTTCTCTAAGATCACATGTGATTCCATTTATATGAACTATCTGGGATAAGAAAGTCCACAGGGACAGAATATAGCCTGGAGTTTTGCAATCGGGAGTGCAGAATGGGGAGGCGTGCTTAATTGTAGGGGTCTCCTCCAGGGAGATGGAGATGGTCTGGAACTAGAAGAGGGGTCGTTGCATGATACTGGGAGTGTACTAAATGCCCCTGAATCGTATACTTACTTTAAAGTGATTAACTTTATGTTATATGAGTAAATTACGTGTAAAAAATGGAAAAAAACAAGTCCTGTGTTGACTTTATAGCAGTTCACAAATGCTGTTCAAAGCAAAACTGGGGGACATCGCACAAGCTGAAAAAAAAAAACATCCCCGTGCCAGAGGCGCACAGCCAAAGGACACGTCCCTCACAACTGCAGGAGGAGACAGGGCCGCGGGGAAGGGCGCTGAGACGCAGGCGCCTCGGGGTCAGAGATGGACACAGGAATGCTAGGGCTGCACGCCCATCCGTCCCAGTGGGAACGCTGCCGCCCGCCTTCCGCCCTCCCTGCAGCCCACTCCTCCTCCTTCCGGATCTGGGGGCTCCACAGGACCTCTTCAGGGGGCCCTCTCTGCCTCTCCCGCCTCCCTCTGAGCAACGTCAGAGTGACAGTCTCCGGGGAGACTGCCGCGGTGCAGACCCTGCTCCACGGGGCCTGGCGCCCAGCGCCCTGCTCAGTGTGCTCCAGGCCCGCGGCGCCCCTCAGCCTGGGTCTGCACCCTCGGGTCCTCCCCACCACGCGTGGCCGAGTCACGACCCCTGGTGCTGCGGTTTTCCCACCTGGGACCTGCCTATTAGGGCCGCAGGGACCGCTACCGCCAGTAATAAATGAGGACCCAGCAGAGACTTATACACAGGAAGTGCTGGGCACACTCACAGGACGTGCTGGGAACACATAAGAAGTGCTGGACACACACATGAAGAGCACAGGAAGTGCTGAGCACACAGAGGAAGTGCTGAGCCCAAGGAAGTGTTGGGCTCAAGGAAGTGTTTGGCACACACAGGAAGTGCTGGGCACACAGGAAGTGCTGGGCACACATAAGAAGTGCTGGACACACACATGAAGAGCACAGGAAGTGCTGGGCACACAGAGGAAGTGCTGGGCACACAGGAAGTGCTTGGCACACACAGGAAGTGTTGGGCACACAGGAAGTGCTTGGCACACACAGGAAGTGTTGGGCACACAGGAAGTGCTTGGCACACACAGGAAGTGCTGGGCACACACAGGAATGATGGGCACACACAGGAAGTGCTGGGCACACACAGGAAATGCTGGGCACACAGGAAGTACTCGGCACACAAAAGAAGAGCTTGGTACACAGGAAGTGCTGGGCACACACAGGAAGTGCTGGGCACACACAAGAAGTGCTGGACACACAGGAAGTGTTGGGCACACACAGGAATGTTGGGCACACACAGGAAGTGCTGGGCACACACAGGAATGTTGGGCACACACAGGAAGTGCTGGGCACACACAGGAATGTTGGCACACACAGGAAATGCTGGGCACACACAGGAATGTTGGCACACACAGGAAATGCTGGGCACACACAGGAATGTTGGCACACACAGGAAATGCTGGGCACACAGGAAGTGCTGGGCACAAGGAAGTGCTGGGTATATAGGAAGAGCCTGGTACACAGGAATTGTTGGGTACACAGGAAGTACTTGGTACACAGGAAGTGCTGGGCACACACAGGAAGTGTTGGGCACACACAGGAAATGCTGGGCACACACAGGAAGTGCTCGGCACACACAGGAAGTGCTGGACACACAGGAAGTGCTAGGCACAAGGAAGTGCTGGGCACGTACAGGAAGTACTCGGGACCCTCACACACAATAAATCTTTGGGGGTCCTAGACTGGTTACCCTAGTTTTTAAAAGCAAGTGAAGGTAAGAATCACTACGACTTCCGTGAGAGGAAGTCAGCAGGAGGAGGCTGGGCCCGAGGGCCGGGGCCTGTGCCTGCCACCCCGTGGGACTCACTGCAGCTCCTGGGCATGGGGCCAAGCTCAGCCACAGTTCTAGGCTCACAGGTCATGAGCGACTAGCTGGCCAGGAGCCAGGCCTGGTGGCACTGCCATCCCCCAGCCCGGCCCAGCTGTGGGAGGCCGAGAGAATGCAGGCCCGGAGCAGCTCGCGGGAGAAACAAGGATCCTCCTCCAGACGGAGCTCAGCAGGCGTCCAGAACGTGGGCGTGATGCTCCAGGGAGCGAAGCGGGCCAGACACTGGGAGAACGGATGTGACAAAAGGCAGGAAGCCACGAGGCAGCCAATGGCAAGCTGCTGGAGTCGCTGCCCCCAGCTGCAGGCAGTACTTGGCCTCTCCAGACAGCAGGCTGCCCCAGCGAGAGTGTTAACGGATAGAGAAGACCCAGGATGTCAGACCGAAGGCGTCTCATGGAGGTGTCCAGAAGCAGGACAATGCCCCTGTCCCCAACCCCATGGAAGTGTGCAAGTTAATGAACACACTAAATTTCAATGGAGGTGGGAGCTGGAAGAGCGACCTCTCGGGCACAGGTCACTCAACTACACTGTGTGGAGCCCAGGGGAAGAGGTGCACCTTGAACCCCACCTTACCACCTCCGCAGGGGGAAGAAGAGACCCCTCCCTGCCCCTAACAGCTCAGCCAATGAGAGGCTGCCACGACTCAGCCAATGAGGAGCCACTATACTTCCAATGTTCGGATTCCTCCAATGGACCCTTGGCTTACAACAGCCCCTCCCAAGTCCATAAAAGAAGGCTCCGCTCCTTTTTTCTCTGGATCTGTGTGTGGTTTGTCACCCCGCGTGTCCGGGGTTGGAATTCTTTGTTCTTTGCAGACAAACCCATTTTGCAGAGAAATGTCTGACTATTTGTTAAGGTCAGGAACCGGAAGTGAGATCCCTGGGGATGCAGTGCAGAGGGAGGAGCAGCCACCAGGATGCCAGCCTGACCCGGGCCCAGGACAGCACGTCGTGGGCCTCCCCAAGAAGGCCCAGGGTGACGGGGGGGTCTCAGTCCCTAGTGCATTCTTATTCCTCCGTCCTCACCTGAAGCCTCGCCAGACCTGGGTGGCAGCCATGGAGCGTTTCCCAGCTTGGTTTCATGAGGATCTCAGCTCAGAAGGTCCACCGTGCCCTCTGCACCCTGGCCCACTGACCTCTCCGTGCACTCACTGCCCAGGCACTGGAGACAGAGCCCAGGCGCCCTCAACGCCCTCCACAAGCCGAGTGCCGACGAATCCAGTCCGTCCCTCTCCTCTGTCCCAGGCCAGGACACTGCCGTTCCCGGGCTGGTCCCTGAAATGGCTTCCCACCAGCCCCTAGCCCAGGCTGCCAGAATCATGTGCCAGAACCCAAACCCAATCTCCTCGCTGACCTATTCAGATCCCTTCCTTCCCCGCACGTCCCCTCGGAACAGTGAGAGATCGTCAGGACCCAGTCTCCGTCTACCAAGATCACCTCTGTTTTTAAACCACTCTGTGTAGGTCACACTGACACGCGACAACTATGCGTATTTAACGTGCACACCTGGATGAGTTAGAGATAAGTGCACACCACGACCCATCGCCACCGCCAAACCCATCGACCACCCCCAAACGTTTCCTCCTGCCCTCTCCGTCATCACCGCTGTCGCTACTGTTGTGCTAAGAACACGATATAATATCCGCCTTAGCACGTTCTTCGGTATATAATACAGTACAGCTAACTACGGGCTTCACGCCGCACACCGCAGCCCTCGGTCTGGTCCCTTTATGCAGCTGAGGCTTCCTACGCTTTGGCTAACCCCTCCCATTCCCTCTCCCCCCGCCTCCGCCTCTGGCAACACCATTTCACTCTGCTTCTAGAAGCTCGACTACTAAACTCCTCATATCAGTGGAGTCACGTAATATTTGTCCTTCGTGATAGGCTTATTGACTTAGCACACTATCTGCGTTGTCTATTTATGGGCAAATAGATAAAGAAAATATGGGATATATGTCCAATGGAATATTATTCACCTGTGAAAAGGGAATCCTGCCGTTTGAGACAGCACACGTCATCTGCTCTGCTCCTGGAATCTCTCCCCCACCCCTCAGCTCCTACTCACCCTCCAACGCCCGATTCTGAGATCTGCCACCTGCGGGGAGCCCTCTCCACCCCCGGGGCCCCTCCCTCACGCTCTGGGGTGTCCACAGAGGCTGCGCCTCCTCCAGTCGCTCCCCTGGGGAATGTGACCAGACGTCTGACCAGCGCCAGGGGACAGACACCACTGCGCCCGGTCCCCAGACCCACCCTGGGCACTGAGGCCTCGGCGTCTTTCTTCCCAGAGCCCCGCCCCCTGATGGCCGTCCTGCACACCCCGCCCGGAACAGGTGCTCAGCACACGCCATCGAGACTGAAGTGGGTCCCGAGTCCAGCCCAGCGTCGTCATGCCGACCAGGGAGAAGGACCGCGTCAGCCCGTGGATGCCACTGGCCAGCGCCATCACCTCCACCACCCCCAGTCGCCTGCTCCCCCCACCCCGAGGCCCCGGCACCCACCTGGCGGCCAGGATGTGCATGGGCTGCGAGCGCTGCAGCCTCTGCCGCCCGGGCGCCGGCGGCTGCAGGGGCCGCGGACCCGAGGGCGGCGGCGGGCTGAGCACCGGTGGGCTGAGCGCGGGCGGGCCCGAGGGTGGCGGTGGGCTGAGTGCCGGTGGGCTGAGCGCCGGTGGGCCCGAGGGTGGCGGTGGGCTGAGTGCCGGTGGGCTGAGCGCCGGTGGGCCCGAGGGTGGCGGCGGGCTGAGCGCGGGCGGGCCGAGCGCTGGTGGGCTGAGCGCGGGCGGGCCGAGCGCGGGCGGGCCGCTCTGCCGCGGCGGCACGGAGCTGGACTGCGAGCTGCCGGGCGGGAACAGGCTCTCCATGGATGAGTTCATGTCGTTCATCAGCGCCTCCACATCCGCGTCGTCCTCTGCGGAGAGAACACCAAAGCCGGGAAGGGCGGTTAGCGCGGGAGGGCGGGGAGGGCCACGGCCAGCGGGCGTCTCGGCGACGCTCGGCGACACGTTTCGTATTTATCAGTGTTCACTGACCTCCTAGAGGCAACGCAGTGACTACGGTGCCACTGTGTTTGCACCTGCCCGTGTGGGACACACCTTTCAGGGCCCCTGCTCCGCTCACCGGCCCCCTGGGGTGGGTGGGCCGCACCCGACCATGACTACAGAGCACGACCCCTCTGCCCGGCCCCAGCTGGCCAGGTCCCAGGTGGACACAGAGCCCTAATTAGGCCCGTCAGGAAGCCCTCTTCCCCGAAATTCCAGGAGACGCAGGGACAGAGAGGCACTCGACAGTGACACCAGCCCTGGCCCACCGGAGCCACCAGGAGGGCTGCGTGGTGGCCGAGGCTGTGGTAGACAGGATCCCGGGGCGGCTGCTGGTGACACATGGGCCAGGAGACCTCCAGGTCCCCGCCCTCTGACCTCGACTGGCCCGAGCGCCAGAGGAAGCCTGTCTTCACGGCAGGAGGCCTGAAGCAAGTGTGGAGAGACGCAAAGATGGCACAGAGGACACCAGAGAGGACGACAGAAAAGGCAGAAAACGGCAGATGCTGGTGGAGAGACCCTGAGTGTGACTCCGTGTCAGCCTGGCGAGAGCAGGTGGTGCAGACACCTGGCCACACAGCTCTGGACGATGCTGCGATGGTGAGTCGGACGACAATACCGGTTACGTCGTCGGCTCTGAGAGCAGCGGACCGCCCTCCCCGACGTGGGCGGCCTCGTCCTGTCAGCCGGACGGACGGCTTACGAGAAAAGGCCGGGGTCCCCGAGGCAGGGGGACATCTGTCTGCGGACAGATGGGAACAGCTGGCCCCGGGCCCGGGCTCTGGTGTTCTGCCTCCTGCCCCCTGACGAGCGTGGGCAGTGGTGCCGCCGTGGGGAGGGGGCGGGGGTCCCGGCAGGCACCGCCTGCCCTGTCACAGAGCCTGGCACGCGACAGGCACTCGGGGAGCATGGTCCTCAGCCCTGCTTGGCCCTTGACTCCACACAAAGCAGCGTGCGTGGAGGCCGTCGGCCGGGGGTCCGCAGGGAGCGGACCCGGGGGCTGCGCGCCGTGCCCGAGCTCACACGCGCGCTGATACCGACCCCGGAATGTGAAAGCGAGTGTGCGGCTAGCGTTCCGACCTCCCCGGGCACAAGCTCGGTGAATGAGCTCACAGATCTCTCCAGAACACGTGGCCCTCCCTGCCTCTCCTGCTGCCCGCACCGCAGCCTCAGCTCTCTCCTCTCGTGAGGGGCGAGGGCACGAGAAGGCAGGGCCAAGCGAAAAGCGACACGTGCCCGAGGGAGGCCTGGGAGCCGAGACGCCACGAGGGAGGCTGGATAGATGACACAGGGTCCTGAAGGGCATGGGCAGACGGAGGGACAGGGGGGATGGAGAGATGGAGGGACGGGGGGACAGAGAGA
>PVKZ01005231.1:0-57824 GCA_004027375.1 Macroglossus sobrinus
GTGGGTGCGTGTGCGTGTGAGGTCCTCAGTCTGGAGAGCGGGGGGCTGTGGGAGCCTAGTTGAGAAGATCCGCTGGGAATGGCGGCTGCAACCCGGAAGCCCCTCCTGAACTCTGAGCCCCTGACAGGTTGGGGGATGAGGGGAGGGTTGGGGGAGGGTTGGGGGGAGGCTGACATGGGATCTGTCTGGAGTCCCTCCCTCCTCCCTGTAGCCTGGCCCTGCGCTGGCGACTGTCAGAGGGCCCGGAGAGGGACTCTGGGGACCTGTGTACCCCCAGGAGACTACTTCCTAAAAACCTAGGTGCAGCTGGAGGGTTCCTGAGGAGTGTTAGGCATCAGAGGGCATCCTGTGTGAGACAGAATGAGTGTGTCAGAGCAAGTGAATGTGCGAGCTGTGTGTGTGCAAGATGTGTGTCCCTCACATCCTAATCCAGGCCCACTCCCTCTGTCATCACCTTCATAGTCATCCTGTGGCCCCAACTGGGGGACCCAATCTGCTGCCTGCTCCATTTGGCAATGGCCTGAGCCTTCTCTGCCCCTGTGGGTCCCTCTGCCCAAGGTCAGCTGTCACTCCTGCCTATTCCTGCCATCCTTGCGATGTTTCCTTACTGCCTGGCCCTCATGCCAGCCTCCCCGTGGTCATTCCTTCCAGGCCCCTTACCACCCCAGACCAGGCTGGCCTATGCAGACTTTAGAGTTAGGGTTAGCGATGGGGACGTTAGCGATGGGGACGTTATGACCCAGCCCAGCCCACCCACAGTAAAAATTGAATACTGGGCCTCACTGGCCCACAGTTCCCCTCACAGCTGATGCCCTGTACTCCCAGAGAGCCACTGCCCGCCCTGAGAAGTCCCTCCTTCTCCCCACTCTGCCCAACACCCTTGTCCTTGCGCCCAAGTTCCTCCTTCTATTTCAGCCTGTAGGTCACTGGGTGGGAAGTTTTATGTTTGACACAAAGGCCCAGGGGACCACCCCCAGAGAAAGTGCTGTTCTCCCTGCGGGGACTCCCCCACCCCCAGAACACAGCAGCAATCACCACAGATAATCGCACAATGTTTGCTCCTGCTGCTTCAGGTACAAACCCTACAAACGTGTCCATCAAGATGTGCCGCCAGGTAAGGATGTGGGCTTCCATGAGGCCAGATAGATGCTGTCCTGAAATGTGGGTCACCATGATGACAGGGGCTTGCAATGGTAGGAGCTGGGGACTGTCCACTGGTCCCCGAGGCCTCTCCCGTCTGCATGTGTCCTTCTGCCTCTCATGCAGCCTCGCTTTGCACAGGCTGCCAGACACCCCTCAGTGGCTACTCTGACAGGCCTCCTGGACTGTGTAGGTCACCTGGCCTCATCTCGTTACTAATGAACAGTCAACCTGCCATGACCACGCTTTCAAGTTCACCCTGCAAGGAACTATCGGGAGAACTCAGGCAGCACCTCGACTTCTCCAGATCAGGTGGCCAGCCTGGAACCTGAGTGGGCAAGATGGGGTCCGGACAGCGCCGCCGGGAACCCTGGGGCCAGTCCTCTGCCGCCCTGCGGCCTTGGAAAGGAAGGTAAATGGCGGTTCAGCCTCGGGCTGCACCACTTGATTCTGTGTCGCCCACATTTATAGCCACAGGGCCCGTCTCGAACCCCAGGGAAGCAGCAGCAAGACACCCAAAGAGGAGGGGCTGGGACCCCGTGCGGCACCCCCATGCTGCACTGCGGTGCCCTCTGCTCCCGGGAGACAGTCTTAGCCCAGAATCCACCAGGGGCCCTGCCCCCAAGGGCGAGAACTTGGGCGAGTGTTGTCAAATGAAGTGTGCACACAGATGTTGCCATTGCTTTATTCCTGGTTTGCAGGCAGCGTTATAGATAAAAGTCATGTTTAAAACTACCAGGTTTGCTAGAAAGCTCTTTCTTTGCCTGTGGGTTCCTGCACCACTGATATCATTAAATATATTATTTTGCAGGCACAAGGCAAGCTTCCTACTCAAACCTCTCCCAATAAATCCCACCCCATCTACTGTGGACTATTAACATTAAAATTAACACTAGGAAAATACATATTCATTTAATTTTCCGTAAGTCCTTTTTCTCTATTTTTACATGACCAGAGGCGCCGGCGTGGTTATGAGTTCAGAAAAGCTCCCAGAGTTCTCGATGACGACTCGTAGAGAAATCTGAAACACAAGGAGAGAAATAATCAGCTACAGAAACTGGTGACCAAATCACCTAAATGTGCATTTTTACAAAATAAATCTCAAAGTGCCTGCAACCAAACGCACTTTAAAAGAGAGTTGAAATAATCTATAACTGTTTCACTAACTGTGCCTCATCCATAAACTGGAAAAAATCTCCGTCACAAGTCATCTCAGCAGACACAGGACATGAGTGACAGAGCTGTCATCACAGTCCCCCAGGGCCGACAACAGTTCAGCGTCCCCAAGAACTCTGCACGAGTAAAACACCACTGCTCAGTAAAACGTGCTCACCCGGCCATGCCCCCCAGGTGGGCTCTTTTTCACTCAGCAGTTCTCTAACGTATGAGGCCCTCAACCCCACTCGGACACACAGCGGACTTAAACATGACACGGGCACGTCCCTTTCCAGCACCCACATCCTGAGCTTCTGTCCCTCCTACACACGAACACCGACAAGAGGACAACTTACCCTCAAGACACACTCTTACGACACCCACTGCCTCAACCACCTGAGACCTTCGGTAACCGCCCCCACACCTGCCCCCAGGCGACACTTGGCCCTCCCCTGCCCCACTGAGCCAGAGTGGGCTGAGCCCACTGAGTCCTTTCCCTCCTAGAACGTTCTCCTAACTCCCGTGCAGGGTCCACTCTACGTCAAGAGCCCTCACACAAGCCAGGTGCCACCTGCCCACTCCCTGATACTTGAAGACACACACACGTGTGTGCCCACCCTGCTCCCCTTCCTTCTCACCACCTGCCCAGTAACTCCATGAGGGTCCCAAGCACCACCTCAGAGTACGCGAGCCCGCCAACTTCTAAATTCCAGCCCAGACACAAATACCAATTTTATCCCAAATGACATCTCGTCAGCAAGTGCCCCATGTGTCCTGCTCACTGAATAGATGACCCAGCACATGGTCCAGGAGAGCCCTGTCCTGTGTCAATACAAGCTCACATGCAGCTGAACTTCCTAGTAGCTATGTTAAGAGATGAAAAGAATCAGATAAAATGCATCTGAATGTTTTATTTAGCCCAATATACCCAAAATATAGCAGCCTGTAATCAATACAAAAATACTATTCTCAAATTCAGCGATCTTTTTTCCATTCTATCTTCAGAAACTGGTATGTGCTTTGTACTCAGGCCAAATCTCACTTCAGACTCCCATCTCAGCTGCTTAATGCCCACACGTGAGGAGCGGGCTAGTACAGGGGCCAGAATGGATCCAGACACAGTTAAAGATTTTCTCTTTATCTCTGGAGTTCAGGAATTTTATTCCCCCCATCAATACCATTGAGATTTTAGTAAAAGAATCTTTGAAATCTCAGCTTTCTTCAGCTGTGACACTTCCCACCATCATCTGTCCAACTGCTGCCTCTCTCGGTCTGCTCCTCCAGGCCTGCCTCATCCCACGATTTCCCGCCACCAGTGCCTATCCTGCGTTCTGAGATAGCCCTCCACGACCTGAATCTGGTTCTCAATGGTGACATCTCTCCAGTGCGTTGGTGACTTTTTTTTTTTTTTTTGCCTACAACACCTCGTCTTCCTATGTGGTCTCCCATCCAAGCACTAACCAGGCCCGACCCTGCTTCACTGGTGACATTTTTAATCCGCGGGGTTTAGTTCTGTATCAGCTACAGCTGACTTTTCCCTCAGAGACTCGGTATTAGTCGCCGGGCTGGCCCACCGCTGCCCCCCATCAGTGGCTGTCCTGACTGGCTGCTGGCCACCCTGGCGTGAGGTTGTTTTTGTCTATGCCGCACAGATACTCAGGTGGACGCAAAGATGGTGGATGGTGAGAGCCCACAAGGCCCGTGGAAGCTGCCGCCACAGCGCGAGCCTCCAAAGGAAACAGCAGACTCCCGATGCCCCCGCGGCTACCCCAGCCTGGGGACAGAACAGACACCACCCACCTGGGTCAGCTCTGTAGGAACGAGAGGGACCAGGACACTCACACGGGCCAGCGTCTCTGGTCCTCAGTGGGCCAAGGTGCCAGCCAGACCCCCGGTGGCCAGAGAGGAAGCATTCTCTGCCACGCCCAGGAGCAGAGGCAGAAGGACACAGGCCACTGACACTCCGGGACCTAACGTTTATTTTTAATTACTTAAAAATATCATCTCAAATGAGCACGCATTTAAAAATACTTAAGAGAAGTACGTGAGGTTACCTTGGCAACGGTACTTATTAACTATAATGAGCCGCTCAGGCTGACCTAAGTCTGGACGAGCGAGGATAATGACTGCTCACGTCGCCTCCGAACCAAGCGGCGTGCCAGCACACACGGACGGGGCTGCTGGGCAGCGGCCGCTCCCCCTTCACGGGCAGCGGCCTGCCCGGTGGGCTCTGACTGCCCTCGCGGCCTTGCACTAAGGACACGGCCATATTCTGAAGCTTCTCACGCTCTGTTACCCGGGGGAAGGGTTCAATACACTGCGCGGACCAAAGAAGCAAGTGTTAAAGGACAGATGGACGAAACAGGAAATTCTAAAGCTGGAAGGGACGGTGGCAAACCTTAGACAAATGAAACCCCCCGGGCCAGGTTTCTCCTTGTGTGTGACAAGACCTTTGAACCTGGTGACGGGTCTGCCCACCTGAGGGCCAAAGGTCTTTAAACACCGGTCAGCCCACCCCTGCTGCCTAGGGCGGGCTGTGTCCATGTGATGGAGCGTCCCCAACACAGCTGCAGCCCGGGAAACGCAGACAGGACCAGTCTTCCGAGGCGAACAGTAAGATGAACACTGCAGGATTTCACAGACGCGTGGTGTCACGTACGCATAGTTTTTAACTATCCACACCAAGGTCCACTGGGCACTGATGATGACACAAGCATGCTAGAATTCTAAGTGAGCGTAAAAAAACGTCCAGCCCCAAATCCACTTTTTAAAAAAGACTATTAAAATTACATACAACAGGCAAAAATGCTGTTATTGATCCATACTTGATAACAGAAAGGAGTTTACTTTTTCAGGGAGTGCTCCTTCCCTTCAAGGTCTAATAGCAAGGCTGAACATCGGGGACCACACAGAACACCATCCAAGTGGCCTACATAGAGAGGTAATTAATATTGGCAAGTAATTTGCTTATAATATGATTACAGTTCATTTACTCAGTGGGAAAAATTCATGATATAACACAAACCATAAGAGATATTTATACTTCTCTAATCTCTAATCACAAATGTATTGCTGTTTTTGCGCTATTTATGAAAGTAATACATATAACATACTTGACATTTAAAGGCACCAGTGCACTGGCAAATGCACGCTGTTCCTCGTGAGAAAACATGGCCAGTGTACAGTGTGCTAGGCTGGGTGAGGCGATTGAAGTGCAGCGAGAAGCATTTCTTATTTAGCACCCGACAGACCCGTTAACAAAGCACTGACCCTGCTGGAGAGAGAACTAGTATGGTCATTAAGAAAACGCTCACTTCTAAACTGATGCCTAAAATATTAATCGGACCAAGGGACCCGCAAAGACTTAAAGATGCTGATTTGCCTTAATGTCTCTACTCCAACGTTAAATCAATATTTCAAAATACAGTCTTAAATCTTATTGTTTGTCTTCCATTAGATTGATTTTTTTCAGTCATCAATTTTTCAGATTGATTTTTTTCTTAGACACCATTTTCTCCACGGTGTTTCTTGCATATTTGAGAAGCCAGTGTTTCACAGCCCTTTCCTATTCAATTTTTGGATGTTTCCTTTTTAAAGGGAAAACTATTTGCCACCTGTGCATCAATCAGCTTAGCAGAGAGGATGGCACATAATTGTAGAAACAATGGAGAAACAAGTATTACGTGCTCCATGTTTAAGTTCTGTCAGTAACAGCTGTGGGGGCTTCCTCTTCCCAGTTCTGAGGCCTTCAGGGCACGTGGGCTCCCCAATGCCAGGCGCCCAGAGGGCCTGCTTTCTCCAGGAGACCCCAGGCTGCCGCCGCCACCAGGCTCCACACGCGGCTGTCCTGCTGGCAGCTGCCTGCCCCAGGAAGAACGCAGCAGAGGCTCCAGCTTAGTTCCCCTAACTCGCCCCGGTCCGCCCTGTGACGGGCTCCCCCGCCCCCTGCAGAATGGACATCCAGAGAGTCCTACCAGAGTAGGATGAAGGCCTCAGACCTCATCCGGGAGCCAGGTCTCCGGCCTGGGCGTACGGCCACCCTAGCGGCGGGGCTGCTCCTCTCGTCCGCCCTCTTCTGCGCCTGGAGAGTTCGCTGTAACCCCACTGGCCAACAATCCATTACAATGACACCCTGATAAGAATTCCTGACGATGAGCTTTCCCTCTTCCCCGTCACAACAGGAAAAGACCAAAGGAGGCTGGTGCAGTTGTCTTAATATCTAACAAAATTAACTTTACAGGGAAGGAATTACTAGAGAAAAAGAGAGATCCTTCTTAAAAATAAAAGAGTCAGTTCATCAAGAAGATATAGCAGTTCTAAATTCATATGCACCTAATATCTCACTGACGAAATATATAAGAAATGGCCAGATCCAGCAGGCAGAAAATCAATGAAGATACAACTGAACTCAATAGCACCATCAATCAGCTGAACAGAATAAATGGACACCCAATGGACCACTTCATCCAGCAACAGCAGCACACACATTTTCTTTAATTTAACATGGAACGTTCACTAAGACAGACCACATTCTGGACCATAAAACACAGCTCAACACATTTAGAAGAACAGAGATCACACCATGTCTGCTCTTAGACCACAATGGACTTAAACTAGAAAGCGGTAACAGAAAGATAACCGGAAAATCCTAAGGTGTGTGGAGATTGCACAACGCACTTCTAAACAACACATGGGTCAAAGAAGGAATCTCCAGAGAAATTTTAAAATACTTTGAACTAAACAAAAATGAAAACACAACTTATCAAAATTTGTGGGATGCAGTAAGGCAATGCCTTGGGTATAATTTACAGCAGCGAACACATATGTTCGAAAAGAAGAAAGATCTAAAATAAATCATCTAAGCTCCCACCTTAGGAAACTTAAAAAGAGCAAATTAAATCTAAAGCAGGCAAAAGAAAAATAATAAAAATTAGAGTAGAAATAAAAAAACTGAGAACAGGAAATCTAACAATGTATACAAAAATTATACACCATGACCAAGTAGGATTTATCCCAGGTATGTAAGGCTGGTTCAACATCTAAAAATGAGTTAATATAATGCATCACATCAACAGGCTAAAGAAGAAAAATCATAAAATTGAACAGATGCAAAAAAAACTTTTGCTAAAAATCCAGAACCCATTCATAATAAAAACCTTCATGAACTTGGAATACAGGAAAACTCATCAACTTGATAAAGAATATCTGCAAAAAACTTTTACTAGCATCATACTTAATGGTGAGAAAGTAGAAACAGGGTGAAGATGCTCCGCTCCCCTCTCTGCACTAAAAGTCCCAGCTTATGCAATAAGACAAGAAAAGGAAAAAAAAAAACGTGTACAGACTGGGAAGAAAGAAACAAAACTTTTTATTCACTAGTTAGCAATTTAGGATTTTGAAAGCCTTTCTCCAAAGGAGGAAGTTGCTAGTTTCCCAGTCATATATAAATCTAATTACCTAGTTGAGGATTCTGTAACACTTAACCGTATGAAGTTCATAAAACAGCAGGAAAAACAATCTTCTGTGGCTGGTCTGAGAGTCAAACACAATTCATCACAGCATTAACAGGAGATTGTACAGTACGTCAAATACAGTATATAGCAGCAAAACACACGGCTGGAAAAGCAGCTTAGTGAACACAGCCCTAGGCAGCAGTCCCCGTGGCAGCCGCGGCCACCCAGAGAGATGACACGTCCTTCTTCAGCCTCTGGGGGCGCCTTTCCCATCCCCAGTGTGAACGCTTGTGGGTGGGGTAATTTTATCTTAGGAATGCTCAGGGCTTCAAAAACATAAGCAAACCATCGGACAGGATCTGTCTAGTTTTAAAACCATATAAAATAAGTTTGTATACCCTTACTTTTCTAGGGCAGAATTTTGCAAATGAGTCTTGTTTTTGAAGACAAAAATAGGATTAATTAAACATATGTTCAAGCGGTTTTGCCAACAGAAATGTTTCTGTCCTTACAATCCTCAATTTTCAAATGACCTGGCTGCAGTAGCAGAAACGAAAACGTGATCTAAATACACGTCAGGAAGAAGCAGTGGTTTTCAGATCGTCACAGCTGGCGTGCAACCAGCACTTTACCTCTCCACGCTGTCCTCTTCCAGGGTGATCTCCATGAACGCCTTCAGTTTTCTGTGAACAGTGGCGGCAACCTCCCTCACTTTTGAACTTTTATGTTTACCTACGGGAAAATCATATTAAAGACGGACAAAAGATTTAACACTGGCACACAAAAACAAACCTACTCTGCCATCAATGCAGGCGATTTCAACAAGTGAGCGTCCCCGTTCTTGTCTCCGAGTCACCCACTTAGCGACCTGTGGACAGTAACTGTCCCCTTCACAGGGACGTGAGAGGACCGAGCAAACAGTGGTGAAAGCACCTCTCAGCTCTGAGGCAGAGTTCCAGTGACCATGATCCCGTGAGTTCTGTCTGTGCCATCACAGACCGTGCTTGCCTGTGCCACCATCAGAAATGACAACTTCCACATTTCAGAGTCATCATGTGCTTGGCAACCTCCATCCTCCCACCCTCCACATAAAGAATGTCCCCTCATCCTGGGACTCTCCCGTAGGGAAGTCTCTTCTGACACACAGCAAACTAGTTTCCAAGTACTATCATGAGACTGCAGACATATATGCCTCCAGGCTTACAGGGAGAGCTCCTTTGGATAGGGGTCCTCTCTCTGTGCATAAAACACTACCTTACAAAATAATCTGAACATTGTTAAAACAGAACAAAAAGTAATAAAGTTAACAGTAGCCTATCTACAGGACGTTATTTGTCTTTTACAATGAAGTACGCATTTTATAGGTATCTCTGATTATTTTTCAACTGGCTGGCATATTCACCATAGTCAAGGCTGGGGCTTAAGCGACACAGCACATGAATGAAATACCCACATCAAAACACACCCATCATTAGCAAAGATACACTCAGATCTTTAAACATAAGTGAAACATGACAAATCAATAGAAATTCATTTGTGAAGCACAGCGCGAGAGACGAAGAGGGTCCAGTGGGGAACGGTGAGGGGACAGGAAGTGCATGAAGAAGCATGGGACAGTGGGTTTACTGATCAGTACAGGGTCAGCTGCATAGGGGGAGCCTGGCCGACAACAAACGTCATCGAACGTAGGAGCTGAGTTCCCCAACATTCCGTAACAGTTCTGACTGAGATATACCCAGCAACAGCCCAGACGCCATAAGAGGAATTCAACTAACCTTTATTAATAACCAAAATAATATGCATAACGGCTGTGAGACATACAATTCCTTCAATGTCGTCAGAAACAACAGACGCCTTTAATTCATCTAAATATGACCTGCAAAGAAATAAGCACCTGAAATTACTCAATAGCATATAGCCTAATACTCTATAGAAGAAATATAGGTACGCGCCATCAACCACCATGAATTCCAGCTTTCAGGTGACATGGGACATTCTTTAAACCTCTCCCATACTTTTCACTGTAAGTATGCACAATCCTAGAGGGGAGACATTAAAAGTAGATGACAGTGTTTTAAAGGAAAAGGGATGTTCTGGTAAATGGAAAAAGCTACTCTGTATGTCCACACTACACCCAGCAAAATTTAACATGTTATTGAATGATAATTCATAGCTGCTAAAAATGATACTTCTTAAAGTTTTCATTGAGCATATCTGCTATCGAAGTTCCAGATAGCAGATATCTGCAAAACTATTATTTCTTTAATCCAGCAGTCCTGTATGTGCCACCACAAGCCTTGACTTTCAGTCAGGTGACACACGGACTGCAGAAATGCATAAGAGCGGCGCGCCAAGTGACCGCCACACCGGTGTGTACCCTAGTCGAGTGTCCACAGTCTACAGTAAGAAGTGTTCTACTACACGTTACCATTTTAAATGTTTCCCTCTCACTGAATTTAGTTATCATAAGCATAACCAGAGACTATTTAGATGACTGTATTATACAGAAAGTTAGAATGTCTCTTCATATAAGTATAATGTAAATATTTCCAATCATTGATAAAATGAGAAAAAATTCATTGGAGTATTTCTGTCACAGAACAAAATGCACCTCTGAGGAGTTTTGAAAGTACAAAGAATAGAGCAAAATCCTCTGAGCGCTTACAGCCACAACAAGAGTATCGGGACAGCATAAAAAGATTACCTGACCACATTCGGAGATTTTATTATGATTCCTATTAAACACCTGGAAAACGGTGGAAGGTCTGAAAGATGCTCTGTGGGGGTAAGTTCTTCTACATCAGTAACCTAAAAAAAAGTTTCAAATCAGTATTTTTAAACGGAGACCGAGACTCATAAGATACTTATTCTACATGGCTTTGGATGTTTTTCAACCTTGAGGAAGGCTTTCCAAAAACTCAAAAGAACGATTTTATTAACTGTTAAAATTTCTACAATAATTATGATTAACCTAGTATTATACACAGGTATCTTTGGTTAAAGAAAAAAGGCAGACATGTCACTCGACGAGCCTTCTGTCAAGTAGCCTTTAACTCCGCACCAACTTCTGTGTTTTAATGCTAAGCAAATCTCACTCTCTGCTCGCTGCAGTCCAGGTCCGGTTTTCCCCGTTTCGGCAGTGCTGGCCTTTTGCAGCGATGAGCCCTCGATGTGAGGGCGCCCTGAGCACTGCAGGAACAAACCACCCCCCACTGGTAAGGAGCGGAATGTCCGCGGATGCGGCCACGTCCTCTGGAGGACAGTGACCAGCGCGGTGTGGACCCACAGCGGGGCCCTCCGCGGACCCTACAAGTGGAAAGCCGTCCATCATGGAGAATGAACTCCGAGGCACGCGGGGAAAGCCCCAACCCAGGACGCCTGTTTCCCACCTGTGGCTGAGGCTGGCCATGCCCACCCCACCCCCGCCCTAAGCCCCCACGGTTCCTTGGCTGGGGTCCGTGACATGCAGGGGTCCGTGACACTGATTGGCATGTGAAAGGCAGTCCCACACACGGGAAACGGCGCTGTTGCTCACTAAAATGCTTCACGTCTTCACTGCAGTCCATGCGTTTCCGATGTGAGACACAAGTGACTACTGACTAGTTAAACTAAAAATGCATCTGGAGATTTCTAGCGTTATGTATAAGCAAACCAGGTAACGAGAGCACAGGCGCAGGAAGATGCTAATTGGAAGAACCT
The DNA here is from genome assembly GCA_004027375.1 of Macroglossus sobrinus. Lineage (NCBI taxonomy): Eukaryota > Metazoa > Chordata > Mammalia > Chiroptera > Pteropodidae > Macroglossus > Macroglossus sobrinus. The sequence goes on from PVKZ01005231.1 coordinate 11,448, forward strand.
GTTTTGTGACTCCTGCAACTGATGAGAGAAACCATGAAAAAACTGCACAAAGGACAACATGAAGTCTGCAGAGGAGACAGAACAGTACCAAAACTTGATTCAGCAACAAGAGCAGGAAAGAAAAAAAGTAGGGGGACTACTAACGACAGCAACAAGTTTTAAGGAGGGCACTGAATGTGTTAACGGTTTATAATTTAGGTAACTTTTTAAATACTCATGATCTTTAATGCAAAATCTAGAACCTATACATATATATATATATATTTATATAATTCCATGACATTCCTTGCCAGATTGCACCTTTTCACTTTTACTCTCTCCTTCAGTCCCTATTTTGTGCCCTCCCTCGATAGCCGAGAATTCCATGTGGAAAACAGCACTTTTTGTTCTGACTTTGTTCTCACCCTGATTATGACCATCTTTAACGAGCAGACTAAGCATATAAATATAAGATAGGCTACCTCTGGGCAAACAGCCAGGGGCGAACACATCACCTGTTGACGCTGCTCCTGGGAGTCAGGGAAGACCCCTGCCGCAGCGAGGCAGCGATGTGGCCGCCGCCAAGTGCAGCCGCGAGCGGCCTGGCTCCCTGCTCACCCCCGACCGGGACCTTGCCTCACAGGAGCGGGCTCATAAGGAACGTTACCAGCTCACTTAAATCTCTAAAATACGGCAAACAGAAATGTTCGCAACGGAAGGACTAGTTTGGTGTTAATCAAGAACGACAACATCCTTAACATGTTTTCCCAAGAGTCACGTGACTCAAAACCACAAACCCGCCACGACACAGTGAGGTCCAGCTGCGGGAGAAGCAGACGCCCCACTTAACTGTGAGTCCGTAAAAATGAAACAAAAATGGGCTGTAGCCAGAAAAGAGCATCTGTCCAGTCAAAAGGGAACACAGTGGCTTGAGGACCAACAGACTCACCTTTCGCAGCTGGTGACTTATCTCGACGACGGAGGCGGCGATCAGAATGGAAAGCACGCTCCGGTGGAGGGGCGTGTCCTCGTGCCACGACTGAACGATCGTTATAAAATCATGCAGCGGGGTCTGGACGGAGCACAGGAGCTGCAACGAGGCACATCAGCCGTTTTTAGTGGCTGAAACAGAGGCACTTGAAGAAGAGCATTCCCACCTCCACCCCAGGGTAGGGAGCGCTGATGTCACCTGCCTCCATCAGCACCCCTCAGAGCTGAGGCTCCACGGCCAGCAGAGAGATCAGACCGAAGCCCGTGACCTTCCCAACAGTCCTTCCCCAAAAGCAAAGAAAAAATCCCAAGGACAAAAGTATCAATAATATTAATACAGAAAAAAGAAAGAAAAGATGAAGAAATATCACTGACATTAAAAGCCAATGTCAACTATAAGGCCATACGCTCTGAATAAAGCTGCACAGCCAATGGTAAAAGATTTGATGAGAATGTAAAAGATTTTGGCACAAATTAGGTCACATAAACAGACCACAGATACCTGAACCAAGTCATCAAAAACAGAAACATTCTGAATTAACTCAAATATGAACCAGGTTAGGGAAAATATGGCCACTAACCTTCAATTACCTAGGTCAGCTAAGAATAGAACAAAAAGGAAAGTTTTCACTATTTCATAACCATCCTCCCATGTAAGCACTTAAACATTTTTTTCATTGAAAATAATAGTTGATTCATATTTTTTAAATACTTAGAAGCTGGTTCACTGCTTCACGTCTTGCTTGGCAGATGGGCTCGCACTGCTGGCCCATGACCTGAACTCACAAACGCCCACCCCAAGGCTGACGGTCAAAGGTAGGCTTCCGGCACACCCTCACCTCCTGCCAGGTGCAGATACTGCCATCTCATACACCAGAGTGTGCGTGCCATGAAGAAGGCTGGCAAGCATCCCTGGAGGATGGCACCTGTACCCCGCTGTACCTGACCCAACAGCCCACGACACACACGGGTGCTAACGGCTTGCGGGTGAGCAGGCAAACCCCTGCACCCTTGTCTGTCAGATGAGCGCTGCCACCCAGTGTCCAACGCCCCCACCCTGTGAAGACACGAGTACCCGCAGGCCTTCTTCTGGCTGCTTCCTCAAGGTCCACGCCATGCATTCCAGCATCTTCTGAAAGACCTTCTGGACGACGTCGAACAGCGCCGCAACGTCTCCCTCCGAATCTGTCTTCCGCTTCAAGGAGCTTCCAGTCACCTCTTTCAGAATGCCGAGAAGTAACGAAACGTAAAAGAATCCTTTCACTAGGAAGAAAATCAAACAAATCAGTTATCTAATCACTCAATTCTGTTGAAATTATTACACATTCTCACTTGCAAGTGTATTAGGGTAACTTGAAAGAGATTGTTACTGGTAAGCTAATACCAGGTTGATCAGGTTAATCCAAATTTCAACAGAGATCAATAAAACACATTCCTATAACATGAAACCAGTACCTTCAGCAACAGCACATTTGACTCAGTCACTAAGAACCATGCTCACTGCCCATGTGGACATGTGGTTCCTGGAACACCTGGATTGGAGGACGTGTCTTATTTCTCATGTAACAGTGACATCGAGTCAACACCAGCTCTACAGCAGAAGTCAGAAGATGGCCCAAGAGCTTTCAGAATACGATTAACAACCTCGCTGGTGAGCTGTTAACTTTCACGCTCTGCAGTTTATTGGTTCTTCCTCTTCCCAATCACCACCTTTGTTGCCGCCTCAACGCAGTAGGAAGTTTTCCATGTGTGAGCCTAATCCTACAATTCATCCAAGATCCTGAACATAGCACTGTTTATGAAACAGGTTAATAAGATACAGTAAACTCAACCTGAGACAGGGATCAGAAACTAACCCTCCGAGTTTATCTGCTCAAGGAAATAAAACGAACGTTGTCTTCCAGTTGGGTTTACTCTTCTAAAGATCTATGGCACTACCAGAATCAACGGAAAGCTTCTAAAATCTCTGCGAACAGTAGAAACTTTCAATAAACTAATATCCTGTATTTAAAAGACAAGGAAAACACATTCTCCACAAACGTGAGTCCTCCGAGTGGACGGGCAGTGAGGGAGCATCGTGCCCTCTGAACAAAGGACAAGCAGCTCGGTGCGGGCCGAAGCGCTGCTCTGAAAGGCCCTGAGAACGCCAGGGCCTGTCTGTCCTCCCACGCCCGCCCCACCATCACGGGGCGTGGGCAAGAACCTGCCCTCGACTAGTGCCTAGAATTCCTGACAAAACTCTGAAGTTAGAAGTTCTAATTCGAAGTGACTTCTTTATATGTAAGCTTTATGTGCTTTTCCACAAGGAGACAGATAGATGCAGACGCAGGTGATGGAACGCAGCACACGACAAATGACCACGGATGTGTCGGATGCACAGCTACGTGAAACAGGAGACCGGGACAGAAAGCGCCTGCGCCTCGGGGAGGAAGCGGCTCCCGCGCAATGCCGGGGGGGCGGGGGGGGCCATGTCATCAACGCCGCACGGCTGCCGCCTGCTGCTCCCCAAGTTAAACTCTCAGGCCACGGAGTGTATGCCAAGGAGCAGCGGCCACAGAGGATGGCTCGGCCGGTCGTCCCCCGGGGCGCGGCCGAGCGTGGGCCCCGTCTCCCAGCTCCCGCAGAGCGCAGAGGCCATGGTCTCCATGACCTCCTTGTACCCTTTCGTTTAAGACAAAGTTCTGTTTTCACAGTGACGTGCATGAGAACTGTAACCTCCCTTCCTGACTGTGCTGATACTTTCTGCTAGGATGCTCATTTCTCAGTGCTGCGACACAGCACGGTCTTCACAGCTGGCCCCAAGTCGCCTTCTCCCAGCCCTGTCACTTTCGGTGCCTGATTTTCAAAACGCATACTGTGTCACAGCTGGAGTTCCTGCAATTTTGTGAGCTTAGATTTCTCCGTCTGGGTTACATATGGGGGCCCAGCTGCAGTCAAGAACATCCCTTCTGGAATACACACTTCAGCACGGAGAAGGCCGTGTTTAATTATTGATACTATCGATGTGACTGGTTTTTAAATTAAAACATTAGGACTCTTCCAAATAGAGCAAAAAGCCCAGTGAATGGTGACCTCTGGGGCTGCCGAGCTAGGTTGCTGGCATTAATGCTAGTTGTGGCAGGGCCATAAGAGTGACCACACAGGTGATCGTCTCCAGGGAAATCCCGATAAATGCCATCCTCTGCACAGACACTGTGAACAGAGGCAGAGGAAACGACCCCACTGCTCCCGGCATGTGGGGACGCAGCCCTGGCACCCACGGACGGGCCCCTAGGGGCTCAGGTGGCTGGCCCCTCACTTGCTCAACAAACTCACCTTGGCGGCAAGTGTGAGCACCGTGGCACTGGTCCCCGGGGTTGCCCTGTCCTTGGAGTAACAGCAACACCCCAGTAGTGCTGGAGGGGAGGGGCATTAAGCGACCCCTGACCCCCCATGCACCCAGGGCAGATGAGAAGTCTGTGTAAGCTTTGCCTTATGGGTGCCAGGGCGCAGCGGACCAGCTGGGCGGCCTCTGCACGAGCCCACACATGGCCACATCACTTGACAATCAGCAAACCACAGGAAGAGACCCCAAGGCCTCATCAGAAACTCTGGACTTCGTCATATCCAACGCCGGAAACACCTCTGAACTTCCTGGCTGTTATCAGTCTGTAAATTCCTTTTTTGGTGTAAGCTAGCAGGCATTACATATCTGTCACTTTAAAGTGACAGTCCTGAGCAGCACAATGAGTGCAGACGAGAGGGCCTGGCTTTGATTGTCAATGGCTCTAAACCCGCCCTTTAACGAATGAAGCGTACCTGTGTGTGTGATTCCAAGACTCCACTGTAACAGCTGTATCTGAAACCTGCAATCGCCAAGGCCGACCATAACGACGTCCTTGCACACGGTGAGGTAGGTCTGCAAGACACAGATGTGTGAGTGTGACTCACCAACAAAGGCCAGGGAAAGAAAAGAAGGAATAAATCCAGCTGGTAAAGCTTCTAACAGCCGATCAAGTCCTAGTTAGCTCATAGCAGGTATTTACAAAGATGTTTTGTAAAGAATATCCAGATGCATTCATTCTCATTTTATTTCCATAAGAAATCTAGAAACACATTTTATGTAATTCCACATTACCAAACACCCATTACCTGCACTGTATAAATTCATATTGAAATTATGCAGGGTTCACGCTTTGTAAACAGATAAACTCTAGAGATGCAAATGCCACTATAAGTATTTAAGAAGAGCAACACTACTGTCTAAAGTTACGACTTTAAAATAGAAAAGAAAATCTTGAAGCACATGGCAAACTGAGGAGAAGAAAGGCTTCTGTCCCCAGAGCTCTTACCTGGATAATTTCCTGGTAAACAACGCTACGCAGCTTCAGGAATTCTTCTTCTTGATCTTGAATAACAGACAAAACTTTGCGTTCTAACCAAAACCCCGTGTCTTCCAAAATGGACAGGTACACTTTTCCTTCTGCGCAGAACTGTCCAACAACGAGAGATCAGTCAGTGACGGGGCAGGCTCCGGGGACACGCGGCACGTTCTGGCGGGAGCCCCAGGCCGACGCACCTTGTGCTGGAGGTGGATGCTCAAGCGACAGTGCAGGCTGAAGGCGCGCAAGGCGGTCGCTTCGGTGAAGTTCTGAGGTTTCCCGTCTGGTGACTGCAACATCGACTCCAGATCTACCTGTAGAACAAAAAGCCTGCGGGCCGTGCTCCCACGGACAAGTCACCCCAGTCAGAAGGAGGGGACACGCGGCCCCACTGGGACAGGGAGCCCAGGAGGGGGAGGGGGGCCCATAACACAGCAAAGCTGACCACGAAGTTCAGCCTTCACTCCTCCCCCTGCACACTCTCCCCACAAGGGACAAGGAAGTGACTTTGAAGCTACTGCTTAAGGAGCCCTGAGGATCGAGCACGCCAAAGCCTGTGCCCCCGGGGTGAATTCCGACCCGACCTCAGTGAGCCCTGTCGGGACTGACCAGCACGGAGGAAAAGGCAGGCCCTCCAAGAAGGCCGTGTCCCCACGGGTGGGGACCTCCAACCGCCCATGCCTCCTAACAGCGCTGTGCCTGGCTTCTGGAAACATGTGGGTGTGGGCTTTGGTCACAGCCTCGACGGGGAGGGGTCTGCGCAGTATTTCACAGGCGGTGATGCCAGCTGTGCCCCCGCCAGGGAACACAGAACCCACTTTTCTAGAAGCCCTTTCTTCCCTCGTGCAGCCAGCGCCCAGCTCCAGCCACAGGGGAAGTGCCATGCTGCCCACCTGCCCCTCGCCCCTGGACAGGAGCCGCCAGACAGCTCGAGGAACACAGAGCGAGCACTGGGCTCGCCACCAGCCCCCGCCAGACCCCTGGCCAGGGAACCAGGGGGCAGAGGAGGAAATGGTGACATTCACAGGAAACGCTCCCAGAGTCCTCAAAGAGCCTGCCAGGGCCCCGCGGGAAGCTGGCACTTGCCCGTCAGCCAACGGGAGCGGGGCCGGGAATGCACAGTGACGGAAGGCACCCCGCAGACAGTGCGCCCTGAGAAACAGGGCCGTCCGTGGAATCACACCGGACAGGACGCCAGGCTCCAAAGGCAGCCGGGCCCCGGAAATCGTAAAGTAGTCCCCATCTTGCCCCACCCCAGGTCAGTCACCTGAGTCCCGAGTTGTCATCTGCAGACTGAGGGAGGGGGACCAGATAACTCTCGACTCCTTCCGGCTGGAAAACTTTACCCTCTGAACATGAGACGCCGACATCTCACTCTGTCACTATTTCCTGGGCCCACTCAGCGCTCACGCTGTCTGCGTCTGCTCACAAGTTACCTTCGCCGTTTCAAGTGCTTTCAAGAGATGGTTCAGTTTCTTCTGGGGCGCGGAGAGCAGGCACTCCCGGTTCTTCGGGTGGGTCAGCAAGTACTCCATGTACACCAGCGCCAGCTCCGGCTTCGCCGGGCGCGTGTCAAGGATCCGCACCTTCCGCCTGGACGCCGAGTTACTCTGAAAGGAGGGAGCGACGTGTCCCCACGCGGGCACCTGGCCCCAACACGCGCCTCCCCTCAGCCAGCGTGTCGGAGAAGCGTGAGAAACGTGGGCACGCGCACCTTTCTCTGGGGCTGCTCCTCCGGCAGCCAGTCGCAGACGAGTTCCAGAACGTGGCCCACGTGGCCCCAGGCGCAGAGACAGTCCAACAGAGTGCAATAGCTCCCGCCGGCCGCTCCTTCCTCTTGGTTCCTTAGCGTGGAAATCACGCCACAGCTGAAAATGCCGGAAGCATAAAGTCAGACCGGATACTTCGACAGCGGTTCCCAACTTTTCTAAAAGGCGAGGAAGATAAAGGAGCCAAGGACCGGGCACTGGGCCCCAGCACAGGAAACCTGGGACAGTCCCCGCTGCAGGGACAAGTGCTCCCTTTCCCCGCGAGCACCACCGGGCAAGTGCCAGCAGCAAACACCGAGTCTGACAACAGCCTCAGGAGCACTGAAGCCACCGCGGCCCAGACGCACACAGAGCCAGGGACGACCTTCGTCTCTGCATCAGCTCCATCGGACGCCAGAGCAAAGATTTCTCATTCGGGGGCAACGATTTTTGTTGAGCACCAAATCATTATTTTTCATAAATATGAATAAAAATAGGTAGCTTTTACTCAGCTAATAACTAAAACTGTCAAATACAAAATATAGCGCAAGCCACAAAAGCAGCCCCCACTTCAGGCCAAGAGCTGGCTCAAGCGCCTCGGAGCCTCTTGGGCCTTGCTTGGCGGCTCGAGCGCCCGCAGGCAGGGCACCTGCTCTTCTCCCAGCCCCAGCGGAGGCGGGAGGGGCGGGGGAGGTGCTGGGAGCCGAGGCCGCAGTGCACGGGCCCCACTGCCCGTGCGGAGCGGGTACCTGAATGCGGGCACGGCGGAGGCCGGCATGAATGACATCAGCATAAACAAGGGCGTCTTGCAGTGGTCATCCTGAAAGCAAAGAGAGAAAGACGAATCACACACGTCAACGTCTGAAAGCCCCCACAGCTCCTGACACCCCGTTTTCACAGACGCTCACGGGAACAAGACTAGGCGGCCCTCTCCACACTCGGTGGGACACCCACCAACTGGGAAGCCTCGCACTGATGACTGTTCTCAGACTTCCACAGGACACTTTACTCCTCTGTGTGACATACAAACTCGTGCAAATAGTGAGTGAGCACCTACTGTGCGCGAGGTACCCATCTAAACCCTAGAATACACCAGTAGCCAGAATATACGAGATTTCCTCCTGTCAGACTTGAACTTTTATTGCAAAAACAATACTGATGAAAAGAAAAAAGTTAACTGTGATATATACCTGGTATCCCAAACAAAATCTCAAGCAAACGAAACTAGTCTGAGAAAATTTTTTAAATAAAACAGTCAGAATATCATTATGAAGACAGTGTAGTTCAGTGGCAAACATCTGGCCTTTGGAGCCACCTAGAGAAATCTAAGTCCACGCAGATCCCACGACCCGGTGGGACAACACAGAGCAGAGGCCGGCCTCTGGGGCTCCGCCCAGCTGGAAGGGCTGAGTGAGGACGCAGCAGGCCACTACCGCACCTGGGACGCCATGGTGCTCAATGAATTACAGCTACGCTACTATTGTTCTAGTACAGCAGGAAAGCACACAGCAGACCAGACCCGACCAAGAACACGTAATAAAAAATATCCTTGGTTGGTTGGGAAAATGAGGGATGATGGATCCCCAAAAAAGAAATGACTTCTCTGTTTCTTCAGTATACATGAAACAGAAACAGGAGCAACATCAAACTATGATCTGTGCTTCATCTGTATTCAATTAGAGTGAACCCACCCTCACCCTCGTGAAGGAAGTAGGTTAACGCTACAAGTCCACGACTATCACTGCTGGTTCTAGTCTATGTGCAACTTACAGAGTGTTTGTTTGTTTACAGGATGAGCACGCTCTTCTCTGGGCTCTGAGGGTAGGGAAGGTCTCTTGCCAGAATCATTTGGAATTAAGTAAATTAATTGTCTTCCTTGGAATCCTAGACAGCCCAGGCCACACTGCTCATCTGTCATCTCTTACAGTGTCCTATGGGCATCTGTGTTTATCTTGAGAACCTAGAGATGATGCTGGCTTCAATGTAATTATTTGAACTTTAAATGTGCTTCCGCAAAGTAGGTTATTTACTTTTGTGAACAGGACACGTTTGCTCAGACATGTCGGTCGCAGAAAGCAGGCTCCCAGAGCAGCTGTGGAAGGGCCGGGAGTACGTTCACAAGAGCCAGGCGGTTCCTGAGACCTATGATCACTCTCCACCTACGCCACGCGCTTTGTAACAGGGAATGGTCTGCATTTTTAACTAGCCGTCTCGTTTTCATTTGCTTTCGAAATATGAACTGCCTTCAGAAGGAAAATAAAGTCGAGGAATGAGAAGCCTTTCTTCGTCCACACGGAGAACTACACAGTCCTCAGCCCCTACAGCACGGACACAAGTTCTTCAGAAACACGTTCGCTCATAGTGTGGCTGTCGACACCTAAACTGCCCGCAAAACTGAGGTGCTCCTGCACCCGGATGTTCGCAAACTCCTCTTTCTGGATTCCTGGCAAATCAAACCAGATTCTAAAACAGTGTCAGTGTCAGGGACCACTGACACAGAAGCCCCGAGCACTCAGCCCGACGTTTCTCAGGGTGCGGGGTGCAGAGCTGACGGGCACGTGGGGCCGCAGAGGCATGGGGACGGTGGGGCACTCCCGCTACCTCTGCACACGCGTCGCCTGGCCTGCACCGTGCGTGCCGGTCTCACCTGGAACACTTTCAGGTACTCGGGGAGCACAGACGCGAACTTGCCCACGGTGTAGCCTCTGGCCTCCTTGTTGCTCTCCATGCTTCGGTGGATGCTCTTCCAGAGGATCACGACGACCTCCAGTAAACCCGCCATGGACGCGGCATCATGGACCGACAGGGTTTTGTCCAGAACCTAAGACACAAAACGATGTCACTGTGGAAGAATCGAATCATAACAACTCTTAAGATAACGGCGCTATCTTTAGAAGCACATCTCAGAATTCTAGACCGAAAGCAGAAAGGTAAAATCAAGCCTATATTTGCATGACATAATGCCTTTTTTCTGTATTTGAGAATCTCTAAGAGATAAATCTGTTGTTAAAAGCCCACTTGAGAAATAATAAATTATAAATTAGCCCTTCATCCTTTCAATGAAAATTCCCACAAGGGAGTCAGTCAGCTTGAGAGGCGGAGGCCGCTCACCTCGGAGGGTTGCTGTTTTGTGCTATCTACTCAAATTTAATGGGAAAAAAATTGTTTAATGTGGATACATAGACAAAGCAGTTTCTACAGAAAGCGAGATTTTTCAGTGGGCAGTTAATTCTTTGAATGAGGTATGGCCAATCAAATTTAAAGAGCAATGAAACTACCAAAGGCTTAGAAACTACTGTAAGAAGACAGCAAGGACAAAAAAGTAAAAAAAACACTTCAAAAAATTTTGCTTTTAGCCATATGTTCTTTAAATGACAATATCTGTATGACAAATTATATTTCTTTTCTAGCACAGATTACAATGGAACTACATGCTTCTAATCCCTTTTCTTCTCTAATGGGACAGAAAATGGCCTGAAACATTATAAAATGCAAGCTTTCTCATCAACACCTAGGTTTCTAATACCAGGGGTGTAGGGAGTTCCTTCAAGAGCAAAAACGGAATAGTCTCTCAACTCCTCCCGACAAAACGTGTTCTCGTTCTTGTATAAAGAAAGCCATGTCCACCATCAGCACGAGTGGCCGAGAGAGGCTTTGCTCACTGCTCAGCACAGGACACCCCACCCACTGCCGCCCCCCACGCTGTGCACTGGCGGGAGGGAGGTCATCACGCTGGCATCGTCGGCCAAGGGTTCTGAAGATGTATTAGCAGCAACGGGAATGCTTTCCTGAAGAACCCTACCCAGGGAAAAGCTCTGAAGAGAGGAACTCTGATGCCGCCCAAACGAGAAGCAGAACCAATTCCAAGTGCTCTCGGCTGGAGGCTCCCAAACCCAGGGAAAAGACTGGGGAGATGATGAAGCACCAGTCAGGGGCAGTCACCACCAAGATAAAACGCAGTCACCCAGAGAAAACCAGTCAGGGGCAGTCACCAAGAGAAAACAGAGCGTAGCCCGCATCAGGCATCGCGGCCACTTACACTCACGTTCTCCTTCTCCCGCTCCTCGCCATCCTCCTGGCACTCCCGGATCGCCTTGCGGATGCAGGCGTTTAAGCAGTGGCGAATCACATGGATCAGCTTTGCTGAAACGTGGAGGACAATCAATAATTAATGTACATGTTTCCTCAACAAAATTTTCTTTCTGATAGTAAAATTACAATTCCCCAAACACTAACGGTCTTATTTAAGGGCAACCATTAGGAAACGCCCCGAAGCACAGAGCTTCCGAACGGCCAGCGCTGAGCACGCGAGCGCGCACGCCGCGTCAGTACCTATGTTGGTGCAGGCAGTGTGCTCGTGGGCGTGCTGGTAGAACTTCCTGGCGGCCGCGCGGTTCATCTGGAGCAGTGTGACACAGCGCTCGCACCACACCTCCTCGGGCTGGTTCACGGGCAGGAAAGAGTTAAAGATGAGGCTCACCAGGCGTCGGGACACAGGCCGGGAATCTAAGGCCAGGCGGGCCAGAATGTGCTCCATGGGGCAGATCTTCCAAAACTGTAGAAAGCACGCGTGCAGAAGGAAACCGTCAATGGTTCCTGGAATCTCGGAAACACTTCAAGCAAAACTGCCAGAGCATCGTCAAAAAGGAACTAACTTTTATATGTAAGAATATTCATCTCAAATGACTGTACCAGAATCCCTGCCCCTTCTGTGGAGAAGTGAGAACGAATAAACCCATGTTTCAGCAAGCACTGATGGAGAACGTTCCCAGGCTGCTGGAGGGTAATTATAATTAATTAGCACCATGCTTATTGCACAGTAAACTCAAATAAGAGCTGTGCTTATCAGTCTAATCATTTCAAAATTTCCTAAGACACCTTAACTTTCAGCCCATTAATGTGACAACTAAATTAGAAATTTGACAATGGTTTCGACATACAAAACTAAAGTGGATCCCCATGTCCTCCCTCGGGAATGCCCAAGGCCACCCAGACCTAGAGTCCGCAGTGGCACCCTCTCAGTGCCACTCTGCCTAGGTGACCACGCGGCTTCCTCCAGCCCATGCCACTGCCGCCAGGGAACCATGGGGATCGGAAGTGTCTTACTGGCCCTCTGCTCAAAAGCATCAAAGTTGTGTACTGCCCACAGTAAAAGGGCCAAACTTGTAAGCAAGAAATTCAAGACAAGAGGAAAATATTGCAGTATAAGAAAAAGAAAACAGACTAATGATGAAATGTTCAATTCCCGTCTCAGTCATCATCAGCTAGTAGTTCTGGGCAAATACCCTCAAAACAGTTTCCTCACCTGTGTAATGGGCTACCATTACCGATCTCTTTCTCACGGACCTGGCTGTGAACGCTCATTCTTTCCAGTATTTTCAACTGGACGTCTCTCATCAGTATGTCACCCCAACCCTCAGAACAAAGAGCCCACACACAGCGCTCTACCTGACTCTCCCGCCTCTGCCCTGATCACCAAACATTTAAATTTTTCAAAAAAAAAAAAAGCTTTCACGTCTATGATAAAAATAAAACTTAAGGTAGGTGCTTACACTGTCTTTCAAAAAGAAAACACACGTTGATATTCTAGAAACTTCAACGAATCATAAAACAAATAAAATTCTGACAGTAACAACGGGTAGACTATGCCAGACATCAATTACAGTTTAAACTGAGATTACTAAAGGTCTTGGAATTAAAACCGTTTTGTTTGTCTCCTTGCGGATGAGAACCACGTGCTGCTTATTCTGAGTCTTCCTGAGAAGGCCCCGGGCCTCACCTTAGCAGCCCGCACGGCTTTGACCTTCAGCAGCAGGTCAACGAAGGCCACTCTCACTTTCTCTGAATTGTCATGGAGACTGTATTTCACGGCTGGCAAAAGCTGTTCCAACAATGGGTGGCTTAGTTTGTTATCCAAAAGTATCGGCAGACACTACACGGAAAAAGATAACGGTTCAAAATTAGAACATGAACAAAAAAGAGTTCAGTTTAGAAAATTTAGATAAAACACCTGAGTTCCGCCTTTACTAGACGGCTAGTGAAATCAGCATGCTACAGAAAATAACACTTCTCTCTAACAGTGTCATATAGAAAGCATATTTTTAATGAGTTAGTAGTTTCAAGGACTGATGGTCAGTTCCTCCATCGTTCCATTCAAACGAGCCTCGAGCAGTCATACGACGTTTCCGTGCTTGTTCTTAGCAGGTGCCAGAGGTTTTAGGGCAGAAGGAACCAGAACGGCTGGTGGGGTGGGCTCCAAAGCCCAAGTCCCAGAACCCTTCTGTACATTTGTTCTCTGTACCCCCCAACTTGATCCCACGTGAAACCCAGAAGGCACAGGGCCCCCAAGCCTGTCAGACCCGTACCCCACATACTGTCCCCACGCTCATGCCAGCGGGAGGCCAAGTGACCTCCCCAGATCTGATGCACTCCACCACCTCCTCTTTCCAGTTATTAGGAAAGAGATTCTTTTTTTTTTTTTTTTTAAGAGAGTTTATACTTTAAAGATCGCACTGAAATGGACGAGCTGATGAGCTGGGATGTGCTTCAAAGCAAGCACGGGAGACAGTGGCTGGGGACACAGAAGACACAAGACTGGACGTGTCCTGACGACCGCTGAAACTAGACGGCAGCAGAGAAGATGCTTTCATAGGCTCTCACTGAAAGCACGTGCACTGTGCCAGGAAAGTCAGCTTTAACGTACACTAATATTTTTTAAATTTTAAATACACACAGCTCCTATTCTAAAATGCTGTGCCCACTCCCCCACATACACTAAACACTATTTCTTGTAGAAAACACTTTCAACTGAGTCTATAAAATCTTACTTTGTATATGAAACAAACGTCAATAGTGCTGCATCTGTGCAGGATGACCGGTGACTTTTAAGTTTTTCTTTCTCTGGGTTTTCTAACTTTTCTACAATGAATAAAAATGGCTTACGTGATTTTAAATCGTACCTTAAAGACGGAGCAGCGCACATCGGCTGAGCTCGTATCAAATGCCAGTTCCCCGGTTACCTTCTTGAGGAGGTCGATGAGGATGGTGGGCGGCATCATCTCCCAGTATTTGGAGGTTATTTTACAGACACCGAGTATCCCTGTAGAACGGACCATCGGATAAGGGTCTTCCAGAAGGCTCTACAAGAAGGGAAAAGGGCTTAAAAATCTCACATCTGTTCCCTCTGCATCAAGATCTGCTGCACCCGTCAGCACTTGGGGCATTCGCAATGTGACAGAGACTGGAAGCTTTAGAAGTATCGGTCACGCGCAGACTCTTGGGGTTCTGACCATTTATCATTTGCACAGCTGATCATCTAAAGAGCCCCATCCACGGGGCTCTGCTGACAACAGAGCCCCCAGTGCCGGCTCCACCATGCAGAGGGCTGTGCAGAGACCCCGGTGGATCCTACTGGACACAGCCTACGTAAGCCCTGAAATGCACAAAGCCCCGAAGAAAGTACTTCCACTTATGACAACCCAGACAACGGTCATCGGTTGCTAATAAAACAGAGTCAAGACATTCTGTACTCCCGATGGAAATACACAAGAGCCCCACAAAGAATCAAACACAACAAACAAGACCCCCCAAAAACGCGACTCTCAGCAACTAGATATTTCACTATCAATTTACAGAGAACACAAATGCAAAGGAACACACTGATGGCGCTGCGGGGTCGGTAGAACCCAGACTGAGGGAAACAGAGGGGTGACCTGGCTTCTTCCACAAGCACAGCAAGTGGGGGAAAGGGAGAGCAAGCAGCAGGGACAGCTGGCGAGGGAACGGACAGCCCGGGAAACTCAAACGCTGCCCTGACCGGTCATAACGTATGGCTCGCACCAAACTGAAAACACCTCATTGAAACATCGCTGGAAAACATGACTGGGTGTTCGATGACAGGAAGGAATCGTGATTGATCTTTATTTCTTACAGAGGTACTGATTATGCGGCAAAAAAAAAAAAAAAAAAAAAGTCCCTATGTTTTAGCAATAGCTACCAAACTATTCAGAGTCGAACTGATGCTTCCGAAGCAGGTAAGAAGAAATCGATTAGGCTTGGGTCAGGAGTTACTGACACTGTTATGGGTCCGTGGGGGTCACTGTATGCCAGGCCCTCTATGGTTTCTTATGTGTAAAAGTTTCTATCGTAAAACTTTAAAAACAAATTAATTCTTACTCCGTAAACAGAAAAAAAAACGGGGGTGAGCTTCAAGTTGGAATGAATAAGTACTTACTTCCTCTCATCTCCCCAAAATCTCTCCAAAACGACAAATAACAGAGACAGCAATGCCAGAAACAAAAACGGAGGCGTTTGGATGGGAAAGAAAGTGAAAAGAGACAGGTTCACGGAGGAAGGAGCAGCAAAGGGTGTGGCCTGGACATTCCTGTGTCCTGCAGAGCTCAGACCAGCACCAAATCTGGCACCAGGACCACAGGTGATACGAGGGCCACCAACACCTCTACGGACACGGGGTGCTGGTTCTGGGGTAAGCACCTGCCCCCAGCTAAACAGTCTACGGGGAAAAGTTCTCAGAACAGATCCTGGGGCGAGAGGAGCACGCACAGAGCCAGTAATAACCCTAAAACCTCCACACGGGAAAAAGGAAAGGCAGGAACGCCAACCACGAGGTAACCGGGTCACCAGGCCCGCCTGTCCCTCACACACAGAACCTGGGGGAATCCTATCTGATGATCAGCCCTGTCCCTGTTCATCAAACCACGAGCAACTTACCAAGCAAGGAGGAAGCCTACTTCTCTCCTGGGGAGACAGGCATACACATAAAATGCTTAAAGTTATCACAATAATCAGATGGTCCAAAAGAGAAGATGAGAACAGAAAAGGGCGCTGCAGGCCCACGCTGTAGCAGCAGACCGGGGCAGACGGGGTCCCTTGAAGAGCGTGGAGGTCTGGACAGCTCGCCGGCCGGTGGGGGACGGCCAAGACACACGCCAGGCCCAGACAGAGCAGAAGCCATAAGGAGCTCGGCCACATGAAATACGTACATAGAGTTCTTCAAACTGTTTCTGAATTTCACTGTCCATTTCAATGGCATTGAAGTTCGGATCCCTAACAGGAAAGGCTTCAACGAACAGCAGCGCAGCATTTGACCGGACTTCAGAGTTTCTGGCCTAAAATGATGAAAGAAGAGTTTCAGGATCCACGGGGATGCCATTCAAAGGCCTCAGCGTGAGTTCTTGGAATAAAGCTCCGAGCATGACAACAGACACATTTACAAATTAAAGACAATGCTAACATTTAAATTGACCGCACTTGCCAGACCCTCAGTAAGCTCAGCCAAACTCAGTTCAGTGCTGAGAGTTAAAAAGAGCCATTTCTTTGCTTAAAAACCCACCCTGTGTCATTACTACACAGAGACCATCATGTCCCACTCCCGACACCAGTTACCTGTGTTGAAAATCACTGGTGTGGTCCTTTAAACACTCAGTGTTGTCATCTTGGCTCCCAGGCACCAGCAGGAGGTCTTAAGGGACCAGGACAGCCCCGCCCAGCTCTGCAGAAGCCCCACCACCTCTGCTGTTAGCATGACTAGTCCCCTTCCAACTGTGCAGTCAGCACTGAGCCGATGCAGACTCCCAGTTTAATGCTTTTACTGTGAGAATAAGACGTCCCAGAATTTCACAAAGCCCCCAGCCTGCAGGCCTATTTTGACTGCCTTATTACACTTCCGAATTAGAGCACGCTGAGCTCCCAGCATCATCGGTACATCCAAACACGGCAGGCTGCTGAAGCGCCTACCTTCAACCCTCTCCAAAGGATGGGCTTATACAGCCTGTACAGCATCTCTTCCACTCCCTGCCGAACTCTCTTTTGATGGTGAAAATAACTCAGCACCTAGGAGCCAAGAAGAGAAGAAAACAGAGGCCGTGTTTTTCAAAAGCATCTGAGATCCTAATTTGAGAAACCCACAGAGAGAGCGTGTTCTCCTCCCCAGACGGGCCCTCGTGCCTCGGTCCTGAGGGGAACTGCAGCAGACAGATGTGTTGACAGCACTCGACGTGGGGAGCCCCGTGAAAGAAACCCGTGGCAGAAATAACGATCTTGGGGCTGTACGAGGTTTAGGTTCTCATTTTGCTCGGCTGCCAGCAGCCACGTACCCCGTAACCTCCAGGGTAAATGGAGGGGAGTTGGGCTAAGGGGTTTCTGTAGCTCCCTCCGGCTCTACAGTGCACTGGGCTCCAAATCTGTCTGGTTCTAAGAGCCTCTAATGGACACCCAAAAAAGGCGCATCTCAAAACAAGTGTCGCTCTCAGCGACCCTTCAGAGCACGAGCTCAGTTTAGACACCAAGTGCTTCTTCCCAACAGTCTGAGAACTCAGAAACAGGGTGCCCCGGGAGCCACTGCTCCTGGGCCCTTTCCTCCTCCCTTGCCCAGCAAGGATGTTCCTGCCACTCTTCAGTCTCCTGCCCCAGCAACAGTCAGTTCCGCCTTACTTCCTCACCTCCCACCCCCGGAGCTACAACTGTATTAGCAACAAATGGGGAAAGCCATTGAGCGGGCTAAAGAGCAGCCTACACTTTAACTGAGCTCGAGTCAACTTCATCCTAAAAGAATTAGTCTGGGGATTATTTTTTCTGATTGTCAATTCTTATTTAGGAGATCTGTAATACATGGTATTAGTCTACACTTTGTTTTTGTGTACAATATTATCACGTTTTACATCAAAATGTACTTGCTTCACAGAAAGATTTTTCAACAGCCTTAAGATACTTCACAGACCATAAAAGTCACTCTTTTAATGTACACAATTCAGTGGGATTTAGTATATTGAGTTGAGCAACCATTACTGTTATCTAATTTTACATTTCCACCAACAATATGAGGATTACTTTCAAATGATTTCTGAAGCATTTCCTGAAGCTTCTTTCAGCATATCAATAAAACCATTTATCATATCAATAAAATCATTTATCATATGTTTATCCAAAGGAGGATTTGAGGAATAAGCTATAAGGTGTTATCAGCAGTGATAATAATTCTTTAGGGTCCAGGAATATATTGCATTTAAAAAGTGAAAGCTAATATTCTTCAATATTGTGTGCATTTTTCCATAAATTTATGGAATAGTGATATCTATACTTAAAATATCTTAATTACTCTGACTACCACAGCAGAAAAATCAGATATGAAAAAGTCTTTAGTTATTTGGTCCCAAGAGTGAAGCAACTGTGTCACCCATCTGTAGTTTAACATGTCATTCCTTATGACCAAGCAGAATCTAAAGCACCAAACCATCCTGTGAAATAGATGACCCAACTGACTGACCTACAGCTTCATGAAGCCACATGGGGCTGGGGGCCCGGGTAGGGAAGTATCTCTGGACTCCTTATCTTTGAGTAACTCAAACTTAATCATCAATAATGTAAAGAAATGTTTTCTTATCCACTTAAACTTAATTAGTATATCTACATTCTACAAATAACTGCAATTTCATTAACCAGAAAAGTAAAGAAGCAGCCTCCGTCCCCCTAGTCTGCTGACACAAGGTTACCAGAACTGGCAAGCAGACAAGGCAACAGAGGAGAGGACGCTGATCAGCATAACAGAGGGGCCTTCCCAGGTCCTCAGGCCAGGGTCAGCATGATCACCAAACACCTGTCAGTGTGACAAAGGCACTGATAACAGAGCCTCATTTACATTTACAAGGATAAAACTAGTCACCATTTCCAGTGTATCACCTTATTTACCATTTACCATATAAGGATAAAATTCATATATAAATTCTGAGATTACTTTTCAAAACAAAAATCTTATCAAGAGAAACTAACAAAACATTCCATTTGGTTTGCAAAATACCAACATGGAAATATAATAAAACATGTGAAAGTAAATAATAAAAATAACCTCAAATATTTTCTTTTTGGAAAAGGTGTTAGTGGCAGCTAGAAAGTGATGATTCTGGACATTTTAAGAAGGCGGTTTACGTAGAGTTCGGCTGCCCTGATGGCATACCTTCGCTTTCCTCCTGAAGACTGCTGGCAGGATAACGCTGCCAGCCACCGAACATCAAGATCCTGAGACGTCCTGTAGCGGATGCCCATGAAAGCTTCACTTCATTTTTAAATTTAAGGAAAACAGTGTTCTAAAAACCAAGGAGATGGGACGTGATCTTTAAGCGCGCACGAGAACGCTGGGCGTCACCCACCTCACGCACTCTGGGGTGCACCGGTGACCTCCGCTGAAGGTGGATGCCGTGGTACATGAAGTCCTGGATGCAGTCATGCTCGATGGTCTGGAACGACAAACGGCACGCGAGTTCTCGGGGTGCGTGCGTCCTGCCAGGCAGGGGGTGGGGGGCAGGCCGGGCAGCAGTCTGTCTCACGAGGGAAAACCTGGTCCCCGTCATCAGAGCTCTCCTGTTGTAGTGCACACCTCAGAACTCCTTTAATTCTCATGCACCACAGCCGACACTACGCCTTCTACCTATTCGATGAGATCTCAATTTGTGCCGACTGGCGGGGCAAGCTGCCCCCTGGCACAAGGCTAGTTCAAGCCAGACATGACTCGGGGACTGAGGGAGCTGGGAGCCCTTCCTGAGTCGTCCTGTGGCCTCAGAAGGCTGGATCTTTTGCAAGAGCCTGTCCAGAACTGACACGATAGTACCTCGATTCCAAACTGACCACAACAAGATCTTTCAGGGCTGCTGCCGAGAGGGCTGGGGCAGGACGGGCTGCGGGAAGCTCCTGGGGACGCCAGGGCGCTGCCGGTCCTCGACAGTGGGGCAACGGAATGGAGCACGGCCAGCCACCAGGGACAGCCCACATCCCCAGTGGATGGTCTGGTCTGTTAGCGACCCTGTGCTCTGCACCCCAATGTCTTCATAATAGGGATATCATACAGTCACTGAAGATTGGCCACATTCAAACCTAATGTCTTTAAATTCTCAAAAACGATGTAATCGAAAGAAGCGGCCTGAGGTTCACAGGCGGCACTGTGCAATGGAAACAAGGCGAGCCACAAATGCAATCTTAAGTTTTCTAGTGGTCCCATTAAAACCAGAAAAGAGAAACAGGTAAAATTATCTTCTTTGTTTTGCCCTTATATCCAGTATCATTTCAACATGCGGTCAATAGTTTTCAAAAAATGTCCCTAAGATGTTTTATTTATTTTCCACACTCAGTCTTCACAAGCAGCTGTGTTTCTTACGTTTACAGCCCATCTGCATTGGGACTGACCGCACTGCACGTGCCCGGCAGCCACGTGTGGCCAGACGCTGCAGGTCCAGAGCTGCCCCGCTGCACGTCTTGGGGACGGGCCCGTGGGCTGTGCTCGCTCCAGCACAGGAACGAGCATACGCGAGCTGGAGCCCACCACACAGCTTCTCATCACTCGGCTTTATTTTGACAGACAAGTTTTTAAGTGACCTTTCCATGATGGTTTATTGAGTAACGAGAACATAATAAAAAATAAGTGTTAACATTTAATAAAATGAAAATACCTCCAAAATTTTCCCTGAAGCCTTTTTCCAAGCTCTGAAATAAATCTCTGCAATGTGGACCATCAAAGACCTATTGAAGAAAAATTTTAAAATTTTAATGCAAATTCAAAGCATTATAGTTTTCAAGTATATTATTTCAGGTACTCTCCCACCCTGGGGAAGAAGAAACTCGGTTCAGACTAGTGCTTTGCAGAACAACTGTCGTGATTTGTGATCTACCGATAGAAGAAAGGAGAAAGTGAGCAGAGGTAGAACTGAAGTATCAACCTACTTTCTTCCTTCTCAGTCAAGGCTCCCCCAGAACTTTACTATTTTCTGTGGAACCGTGAGCACATAGCCCAAATGACATGGCCAGTGTTAGCGACACAGGCTGTACTGTGACTGAGGCTGAGACTTAACTGGTAAATAATGTCACTATTTAAAGAACTCCCAAAAATTAAAATCTCCATTTCAACATCATTACTGACAAAGAATGGTTTCTTATAGCTGAGAAAATATCCAGTCATATGAAAGACCACCATAAATAACATAATTTAAGAGGGAATTTCTAAAGCTCCCAAAATGTTAATATAACTTTTAAAAGTGAGGTCAAATAGAATCTTTCAAAATGAGATTAAGATAACAGAAAATATTAATTATGTTTAATACTTACTTTGGTAATCCCTGTAACTGGTTTTTAATGGTCCCGTGGATCATTTTAATAAAATTTATATTCCAACTGAAAAGAGAACTAAGAAATCTTCTTCCCTGTAAATTGAAAAAAGCAGATCTGATAAAAAATTCCCAGTTCTTAAAAACCAAATAATTCTTTGAATGTTTAATAGCATCGACAGTGGCGATCCCAAACCAGGGTAGCGTCCAGTTATAACTCAGTGTCCACAGACCGGAGTCGTGCTGGCGTCCGCTCTGTGTGGGGGTGCAGTGGGAGCCTCGAAGTGACAGAGAGGGACAGCAGGACAAGGGCAGGAAGGCTCCCATCTGAGAAGCTAGCAGCGGACACCACTGAGTGCCTTTCTTGCTTGATCCCATAATTACTCAGACGGGCAGTCACCACACTGCCCAGCACAAAAGCTCAATGGCTCATCTGCATTCCCTTCTGCCACGGAGATCTCAATAACCCAAAATCAAAGAATGCCTGAAATCTCTGTTCTGGGGTGGGAATGGAACTGAACATTATTAGTACATCTCATCCATTATAAATGAGAAAACTAAGGACTTGTAAAGTTAAGAATTTTCAAATACGTATAGCCCCTGAATTATAAATGGCAAACATACTGTCTTGTAACGTTAATTTACATGCACGCTACTAGACGACACACGTAAGCTATACACGCTACAGACTGCATACAACGCACGAGAACGTCCCTGGAGAACAGAGCCATTGCCCCTTCACGGACGGAAACGCAGTGCACTTCGATGCGAATGGCAGAGTGACCATGCAGGCATCAGCAAGTTAAAAACCAGTATTTACTGCAAGCAACTTGTCGATAGAGTCCGAGGTATTTACTGTTGACCCCAAATGCTTGGAAACTGACCTAATCAAATTAATAACTGATTAGGAAACTAGTTTAGGTATCTTAAATACAAAAGAGCGTATCAGTTAAAACTTTTAACACTCACGCATGTTTATTTGCCTATGCTACGTACGGGCACGTATACATGTTAAGTAGAATTCATCAACTGCTATGTATAAGCCAATATAAATTACGTTCGCTTGTCTGAATCTACTTTAACTTCACTCTCCCCCAAATTTCATAACAATCCTGGAAATTTTTAAAGCACAGGCCTCTCGCCCAGCATCTTTTCCAAGGGTGATGCTGTGACAACGGCAACAAGCACAGCCGGAGCCCTGTGTGAGGGAGGGGCACCTGCCCAGCACCGTGCAGACGGCTCTACACGCATCCCCCACGCACTCGTCACGGGAGCCAGGGAGAAACCAGCGGCTGTCCCCGCGGGGCAGAAAGAAACACGGACATTGGAAGCAGTCTGGTCAAGGCCACCACCCATGAAGCGAACAGACAGAATCCAAAAACGGCCTTTCTGACCCCAGAAGCCAAAGGCCGTGGTCAGTGCGGTCAGTGATGACGGCTGGCCTTTGGCCCAGGCTGGCTAGAGACGGTGCCCTGGAGTGGGCCAACCGGGTCGAACTCTGTCTCCGCCACTGACCAGCTGTGACACCTGGAGAAGATTCTCCTCCGCAGGGCTTCGGACGCGGCCTCGCCCTCCTCCTCTGGGCAAGCCCTGCCCACCCCGCCTCTGCCTGCCTCACATACGGGTCTGCGAGGCCACGAGCAGCCACGCAGGGCCTGCACTCCACAGCATGAGCAACAGTCTTCTCTGCTTCGCCGGGACAGCACCCGATCGATAAACAACTACAGAAAGACCCGAAGACAGCCCAGCAGCACTGTCCAACGGAACGGGGCAAGTCACGCTGATGTCTAATTCTCCAGGAGCCACATTAACAAAGGCAAAAAAAAAAAGTTAACTTTAGTAATATATCTGTGTAGGCCAATAGATCCAAAATATCGTCACTCAAACACATAATAAATGTATAGCAATTACTGAGGCATCTTACACTTCTGTCGCATAAGGCCTCTCTGCATTGACTGGGCAGCAGAAAGAAGAAATCAAGACTACTGGGTGATGCCGGTGAACCTGGGATGAGGGCAGAGGGCCAGCTCCCCTCCGCCGGGCAGGGCTTTCTCCATCTATTCTTAATCATTCTCATTTAACGCAATCACGGGTCCTCCACGATTCACACAGCCGCTGTTACCAACCGACTTAACGACGAAACGTAAGTAACGACGTGTAAAATGTCTGCTTCCTACTGCCATGCAGTGAAAATGACATGCAAGAACGATCATGGCCCTTGGTCGCTAAGATGACTCTGTCATCAAAACAAGAAATACTAAATACACTAAGAGCACCACATGAACTTAGGGGGAAAAATTGATTAAAAAGCAGTTCACAAATAAACCAAAAAAGAAAAACCTAATTACCTCTTCCTTCTTGATGTAATTAACATTGATGAAGCACTCAAGTAGCATATTTTTAATTTCTCTACTTTCGTCCAAATCATAATCAAAGCAATATAAAGCCTGATGGATACGCCAAAGTCGACATATGTCTGCACCCTAAAAATGACATAAAACAGAAAAACATTAGTTTTTTGTTAATGAACAGGTCACATTTCAAATTAACTATAGGAATATTTTATACCATAAATAATTACAACTCTATTCATCACAAAAGAAAAATGACACTTTAAATTTGCAAATGTCTCTTGCAACTCGAGAGAACACTTTTACAAAGCGCAGGCAGAAGCCAGTGACACACCGATGCCCAGCACGGCTCAGCCCCTTCCTGCGACGGGGAGGACGCTGGAGCCTGCAGTGTCCAGTGCGGCAGCCATCAGCCACATCGGCCTGTCGAGCAACTGCACTGTGACCGGGGTGACTGAGGAACCCAATTTTTAATTTTCTTATCTTTAAATTTAAATGCCCCATGTGGCGAGTGGCTGCTGGACCAAACAGCGCAGGTGCAGTAAATCAGGAAGACAACAAAGGCCTTGATCGAAAAGCTAAACAAAAAAGGGCAGGCAAATAAATTTTAAAAAGACACATCAGTGATGGCTTAGGGATACATTCTGACATAGACACGGGTTTTCAATCACTCGGACGGCCACTAGGAAACATCAGCTTGCCAGCTGAGGCTGCACCCAAAGGGCCCTTTCTGTCACAGATCTGACTGCTCCCCGGAGGCCCCAGCAGGACAGACCGTCACAGGGAGGGTAGGAACGAGCGTGGGTCTAAGGGGCTAAGCTTTCATAAAAGCTGCTGGCCACATGCATCGAGACCTCCACGTTCAAACCCGATGACCTACGGGTTTCACTTCCAGAAACCTGTCGTGAAAAAAGACACGGGGATGTGGGAGAAGCGCCAGGGAAATCCCTCCACATCGCTAAAATGACGACGATTACCTGGGTAGTAGAATTATGGATGATTTTTATCTTTCTCATTTTCCCTCTTCTTCATTTGCCCAGTTTTCTAAGATGAACATAAGTATCTGCTGTTGCCCTGATCAGGGGGAAAAATGTTGGTTTCTTCCTGGATTTCTGAACTACACCAAAGATTAAAGGACGAGAAACAGCCGAAGTTACAGCCGAAGTTACAGCCGAGCTCCACACTCACTCTGCGTCGGTCCTCGGGCCGGGGCTCTCGTCCGAAACAGTCCCCCCGCACCCCCTCCTGCCCACCGGGTCTGAAGGCTGCGCCTGACTAGTCCTGCCCCGCCCTGTCCTTGACAGGACGCCTCCCATCCTGTCCGGTGCCGCCATGGGGTCCGCCTCTGAGGACCTCACCAGCACGGACAGCTACGCCAGCCTCCCGCCTCAGGGCCGCCGCTCTCCCCTGCCCTGAACTCACACAAGGTGTAAGTGGAACAGTCACCCTGCAACCATGGAGTGACACGAGGGAGGACAAAGGCCACACACGAGGGCGAGGGAAGAGAAAGCCAGCATAGGGCTGCACCACGGAGCCGCTGCCCATGGTGCTGACTGCCAACTCTGAACTCTCTGCAGTTAAAAAAGCCCTCACGGGAGAAACCACTGCGGCCAGGCCACCGACGAGGAAACACTCATGAACGACATGACACGTGCACTGTTTAAGAAGAAAGCGAACACACTGTTTTCGTCTCGAGACTCCTCCTCAGCAGCATGACGAAAGCGGTCTTGCCCATGTCCTCTTTGGCAGGCAGGCCTCTTTCCCACCACGTGACACACAAGTCCTGAATGGAGCCCTGCAGCTTCCGTTCGGATGCGGGTAGCGCGTACAGGACACCTAAGAGACGCAGCAAGTGTCGTCAGAGGGGCAGATCAGAATGAGCTGCGACGCAACAGTGTGGGGCACCATGACTACGAGGGTCTGCTAAGCACGAGTTTACGTTTGGTTGGCCAAAGATTTATACACATTACTTACAGAATACAAAAGACACTAATCAAAGATTGTTTTACTACGGCCATAAAAGCAGATCTGCAAATACAGAGAGTGTAGAACTGGGAGACTCACAGAGGGCGTCCTGCCCACACCCCTAATTTAAGAGGCAGGCGTCAAAGCTATCCAAACGTAAGTGCAATGACACCATGGTGACATTTCACACCAGAGCCGGGTCAGGTCTACTGACCGAGAATCACCGCAACCATCCCTCAATGTGTTGGCCTCAAGTCTGGCTCATTGGTGAAAAACAGTAAAAGCAACCATTATAATAAATATCAAAACTGCAGTGTTTTTATGAACAGAAATGCTTAAGAATGAAAATACTAATAACGTACCCATAATTATAATCCACAGATATGCGAATGCCATTATACTCACACAAAATTCCCCAATTAACGAAGAGTTGGGAACTACAATATTAGGACTGTTTCACAAAACAGTTATCTGGAGACTGCAAAATACCAAACTCTCGGTAACATGCACGAAGCACTCGGGAGCGATTTCCAGTGATTACTGTGCAAGAATTCCGAAGAAAGTGCATTCCACACAGGTCCACGACCCCACGTGATGCTGAGAATGACGAGCTGGAACTACTTATATTCACATAGTGGGGCGTGAGGGGACGTGGGAGATTTTTCTTAAAATCATTGCTTAAATTTACTTATGTATCTATAAAATAATGTTATATAATATTTTATAATCACGTCTACTCATTAATTCAATCTAGTACTCCTCCAAAATAATTTTATAGCTCTAAAATTTTTAGTTATAAACTAAATTTTATAGTTATGAATTAAAAATCTTATAGTTCAGTTAAAACTTGAAAAGTACCATAATACAAATTTTGAATAGAAAAACTGCCCTGACAGTCAACAATTATTCCTCAGGTCATGTTCGTAACAAATTCTGTCAGCAATTTAGAATTACTAAATGTAGTAATTTAATAAATGTAGAATCGGACTATTTCCCCTGACTAAACTCTATCACTGGTCCTGTAGTCAAGCAGGGCACTCCTGAAACACCTGCGCACAACAGTTGCTCAGTAGTGCCCATTTTCACCATCTGAAATACTTACATGCAGCTTACATTAAACTAATTCCTCAGGACGGCCACTGAGAGAATACCCCTTCACTCCTTTTATGGCCGAAGTAAAAGAGCTTGATTGCAAACTTATGCCTTAATATCACTCCAGCAGCAGACATCACCCCAGCTTCCTTTTACAGAGTGTCACTTAGACGCCCCTCCTCTAACTATGCCACATGACAGCAAGTCGACTTACCATTTAGTATCACAGCACATTCCAGCAGGGCCTCATAGTTCTCACTCTCATTTATCACAGATACAGAAGCAAGGATCACAGATGTAATTGCACGGATTATTTCTATGCTTTTTTTCTACAAATAAAAAAATGAAGCTATGAGTGAATGAAAAACAACTTAAAATTCCTTTTTTTTAGGCGAGGCGACCTTTGGTTGCTCTCACAGACCGCAAGGACCTTGTCAGCTTACAACCCCTTATTTTTTATTTTTTTACGCCTACAGGACCTGGTCTTCCTAGGTGGTCTCCCATCCAAGTACTATCCAGGCCTGACCTGGCTTAGCTTCCAAGATCAGACAGGATCCGGCTTGTTCCAGGTGGCATAGCTGTAGACTTAAAATTCCATTTTTTTTTTTAAATATAAAAGTTACTAAATTTTTAAAAATCAGGCCACACTTCCAGCTTGTTCTAAAAAATGACTTAAAGATGAATATAAGTCAGCTGTCTGAAAAAACACCACAACATTGAGAAGACTAGTACTACCGTTTTTGAACCATGGTCTGTTTCCATGTCGTCTTCACCCAGGTCTTCCTCTGTCTGCCACCCGTCCACGGGGCTTTCTAACAGCACGTCTGTCAGTAAACTCCTGAGCCTTCGCCATAGCTCTTCCTTCTGTTTCCTCGATAATTCATCCAGGAGTTCATTTAGGTTGAAAGGGTCAGAAGCATCTTCCTGTAAAATAAATAGCAAGTGTTACATTTCAAATACAAAAAATTAGTTCTATCTTTTTTATGATGGCATCGAAAAAGAAGTTTAAGTGCCGACTTAGTTATAAGTTCAAGAATTTGGTTGCAGTTTTCAAAATCTATTCCTAAAAGGGAAAAATATCAGGCCGAGGAGCAGATTCCTCCTACACCTATTCAGCTCTCCTATCCTATTCTTTGGAGTTAAAATTTAACCCAATTAGCAAAAATCCTCCCTAAAAATCAATCCATCCAGATGTCCACCACCTCCAGGCCCATAATTCCTTTACAGAAGCATGCCAGAGTATGAAAATCACAAGAAAGCTGAACATAAAACTTACGTCAAGTTGAATGAATTGCAAAAATTCTCCAATCAGCTCCTTAGACACTGCTTGCACAAATGTCTCACGTTTTTCCATGACAGATGGAACTGTGTTTCATATGGCATTTATTCCGTAACCCTAGTGGAAAACACAATCATTCAGAAACTTGAGTTTGCAAATATATCTTCTCCTACAAGATGTAACTTGGTAGTAACATCCAAAATTGCAAGAGAATTCCTCTACCATTTACGGTAGATAGTTTCTAACACTATTCGGACATAATACAAGTTACAATATCTAGAAAATAATCTCCTAATTCCCGTCACTGAGGATAGCATCCACATAACATTGTTAACGAAACTGCCATCTAAGGAAAGAGAAGCCCAGATGGCCGGAGGGGGTGCGCCCTCGTCAGTACCTCAGCGCGATGCTCAGGCAGGTCCGAGTCAGCTCCGCGGAAAACAGGCCGACCCCGGCAGCGAAATGAAGACTCTCCCTTCCTCAAGGGCCATTCCTCCCCGTCACTGCCGCCTTGTTTTTCAGTGTGGCACAAGGTCACCCGGGAGCTTGTTAGTGTATGCATCAGGTGTGCACGCACCCCTCACCCCTCCCCTACCCCTGGGGTCCAGAGCTCGGGGGACTTGGACCGAGCACAACCTCCTTCCCCGCATCTTCCCCAATACAAATTTTCCATTTACGCCACCTGTGCTAGGAGTGCTCTGTTGGAAAGACACCAATCAAAAAATAAATAGCCAAATGATGGAACATACATGCAACAGGACACCTCACTTTAAAACAAACGAAAACCTGTACCATTACAGAGCAATATGGAAATGTACTGGTACCAACAGCAATATTATGGGGGCAAAGAGTCATCTTAAACATTAGAACCCCAGATCTTAGGGTCGAAATTCAACCAAAAATAGAAAATAATTTCCTCGCATAAGTACCACTGAAATGTGGCCACCTCATTCCTCAACTAGAGGGCTGGGCTCTGAGCATCACTTCCTGCTGGCCACAGCCACAAGCTGGATGACTAATAGTGGCTAGTGCCAATTCACCAGTTTAAAAACAAGTTAACATTCCAAAAAGTGTAATCAAGTACATGGAATCTCATCCTAAACTGGGCGTCTGTGAACCCTCTCCCCTCTTCTGTAATTCTGGCGCTTTCCTGGAGTACGCTACTTCCAAGCGCGCACACGGTGATCTTCCACTGCCCTACCGAACCTGTGGCCCTACGACCCTTCTCTGAGGACAGACGCAGCTCGGCCGGGTACTCCTCCTCACCTTCCGCTCGGCGTGTCGTCCCAAGGGGCACGCCGTTTCTTGTACTATTGTACACAGACAGACCCTGTGCTACTTTGAAGGCCAGGGATCACCCCACGACGCGGTTATCCATCCCCACAGCAGGGAGCTCTTCGGCCAGGACGTCTGGAGGATTGAAGAGGAGCGTTGAAAAGCCGGTCCCGGTCGCCTTGGCACTGCCTGTAGGCGGTGCTCCAGCCCTCCCGTCCCCACATCCGGCCAAACCATTTCAGAACTATGAGAGATGCTTGACGGCGGGTCCCCGGGCACAAACCGGGGACTGGTCCTCTGTGGGTTCGGTCAGTCCCCGGATCCTCTGTGGGGGCCGTCCCCGGATCCAGGCTGGGGGTGCTCTGTGGGGTCGGTCCCCGGGGACCGCACGGGCGTCGCGCGCTGGGCGCCCGGGCGCCCGACTCTGCTGCGCCTCCTCAGAGACCGCAGCCGGGCCGTGGGTTCGGACGCGGCCCACGCGGAGGCTGCGGTGCTGGGGGCCAGACCCGCCCGACCCCCGCCGTTTCCCAACTCCCTGCCCGGAGCCCTTCGCGGTCCGGCACCGCGGCGCTCACCTATTCCTCGCGACCCGCGGTTTCCCGCGCTCGGACCAGATTCAAACCCGCCCGCCCGCTCCCGCGACGCGCTCCGCCCGCCGGCGCGTCATCACGCGCCGCTCTCGCGAGAGCCGGCCCGCATGGGTGGGGCCGCCGGAGGGCGCGCGCGCGCTCGGCCCCGCCCACACGCCGCACGTCCGCCCCGCCCCGCGTTCGGCCCCGCCCCACGCCCGGGCCCCGCCCCGCGCCCGGGCCCCGCCTCTCCCACGCTCGCGCGCACGCTCGCGTTTTCCGTCTGACATCTAAGTCGGGTTTAACCGAGGCTTAAGCAGAGGCAGTCCCTGATATCAAAACGACACAGAATAAAACTGGGACATCGCTCTCTACATACTCAATTCTATCTGAATACTCTAGCAACCGGATCCCTGTTATGTGAACCCTAATTTCCACGTCTTCCACGCGATTCTATCCTGACGTAATACCCATTTCTGCGAGGCAGTCTATGGATCATGTCTCCAGCAAAATATTAAATTTATTCTTTTAGCATTTTGTAACCGCTGTGCTCTAGATTTGACAACTTTCACATATACTATGTTTAAAAGAAATCAAGACAATATAAATTTTAAAATGTTTTAAATACTGATTAAGTTTGAAACTAAAATTTTGTTGAAGCACAGCTTTTAATGCTATGGTTAAGACTATTTTTTCCAATAAATTTATGTTTCCAAGGATAAATATTCTATTGTGATTTTTCATGTTTATAGATGTAAATATTGAGAAAACTTGTTCACATAAAAGGACAGAAATGAAAAATTAATAGCAACATAATTCAATTCATTGAACATATTTTAGTTACATGCCAAAAACCACATGCTGATTATCATCAATTTCTTTTAATTTGTATCAGTTAACAATTTGATTGGGCTTTCCTTCAATTTTTGTTGAAAGCAAAAACTTGGAAGCAACCCAAGTTTCAAAAAGATTTTTTATCCAGTAGCTTGAAATCATTCACTTTGTCAGTTTCTCAGAAGTTAACCAAAAAAACCTTTACCCGGATACATTAAAGTACTACTAATTACAGAGGTTAGTCTTTTGCATTTCAAGGCACTTTGTCAATAAAATTTCTTTAAATAAAAGCTTTTATTGTTTGCTTTATGTTTTTCCCACACCTTGGAGAGCTACGGATTTAAATCACTCAATTCATGGAGAATTGTCTTCCAAACAATCCGAGTGGTAAACCCAGCCCTCACTGTGAAGTTACTGTCAAGACAAAATTGACTGTCAAAAAAATTGGGAAGAGTTTCACAAACTGAAAAGTGGAGTGCATCTCCTCAGCCTGGCTCTGATCACCAGAGTGAACTCAGGGCTGCCTGGCCTCACCCCAGTCCTCCCTCTTCCAGCCAAGAGGACGGTCACCAGGGGTCTAGTAGGACCACTCCCACAGGGCTGAGACCCCATCTCATGAGGCTTTTGTCTTTCCTTGTGAAGGGGAGAGGGAGACCTGGAAACCCACGCCCAGGTGTGGGGGCTGTCCCGGCTTGCTCTGTGCTCCTTGTCCCCCTTGCCCCATTCAAGCCGGTCACCGCACAAAGCCCACACTCCCAGACGACCCTCACCTCCCGCAGGCTCTGCCATGCCCCTTATTCTGTCTTCTCCCACTCACTCCAAAGTGAAATCCTCAGTCCATGGACAGCAAGCTCCTGAGTGCTCAGCCTCTGTCTACACACGCCCCCCTGCTATACCCCAAGACTCCTCTGTGAGGACACGGTCTCCTGCAGCTACTTCTCAGGGAGGGCGGCTGGGGTGGGCATCACTGTCCTAGCTTAGCACTGTCCAGTGGAAATACAGCAGGAGTCAGATGCAACTGCAGACCTCGAGGAATCACTAGAAAAAGTATAAATAAATAGGCGACACGAATTTTAATCACGGGACTAATTAAACCAAATAAATCAAAAATATTATTTCCACAATATAAAATGAGAGCCTTTCAGGGGGCGGGAGGACTGGTCTGTGAGTCTGTAGCAGTGAGGCAGCAGGGGGGTGGCCACTGAGAGCACAGGGAGGCCCAGCCCCCACGTGTACAGGCATTCAGCGTGGCCACTAACCCACGTCACATAGGGGCCCACGCCTGGGCCTCCTGCTCCCCCTCTGCGCATCACTCCCGCCCCTGCCATCCCTGAACGCTGATGCCCCAGGTGGGCCCGCTTTTCACTCTGGACTCTTCCTTGAGTGTCTTTCTTGAGCATCCACTTCCACCTTGGAACCAACGGATCACGTGCACGCTTCTCTGAGCTCCAGAATCCCACAGCTCATGGACACACACCGGCTGTGGTACACACGTCCAGAACTGAAGTGTCAGCTGCCCTCCCATCTGCTGAATCCCGGCCCTCCCTCACACTTCCCCCACATCCACTCAGCTCTCTCTTCCTGCTGTTTCTGCCTTTTGAATAAGAACGGACAAAACGAGGTGGGTCCTGCGGCCACACTGCCTGGGCAATCTGGCTCTGCGGTCCGCCAGCCCTGTGCCCTTGGACGGGCCACCCAGTGGCTCTGGCCTGTTTCCTCAAGAGTAAAATGAAGAAGGCCTTGGAGGCATGCCTGCCCGTCCCTGAACGCACCAACCTGTGTTTTCCCAACTGAACATGCCTCAGCCCCCTCCAAAACTCCACGGAGCCCCTCATCCCCTTGGCCTCGCCCAGTCCTCAGCATGTCATTCAGTGATAAATGGATGACATGTGAAATAATCTCTTTTTAAAATCTTACAACGTGGTCATGAGAAAAGATTTATAGAATTAAAATCGGACCCCATGGCAAAGCAACATAAACTAAGGCTGAAGCTGTTAGGAACATATAGACTAAAAGGGTATAAAATCTGGCCGAAATAATATCTTTGATAATGGACCAAGTATAAAGTTAAAAAAAAATTAGTACATTTAGTATTAGGCAAATAACATGATCACATAGTTCAAATTCAAAGGGAGCTACTCTTATTAGTTTCCTGAATAGTCTCCCAGAAATATTTTCTGCCTAATTAAAAAGTTAAAAAGTTGTAATTTAATCCTAATTGTCGATGGGAAAATAAGCTAACACACCAGGTGGTCACTGGCTAGGAACGTTAAAAACTTAGTATACCGCTGATCACAAGGAGCGTTTCCCAGCCATTCTGGGGCAACCTCCGGGATGGAGTGGAGTGCAGCTGTCCCCGGGCTGGCTGTCCCCGGGCACGGAGAGCTGAGAGCTAACGGGACACCACGCAGGGGCTCAAGCCCCGATTCCGAGGAAGGGGGACGGCTCCTGGCTCATCGGGGACATTGGCAGAAACGCTTCCTCCTTGTGGTTTTACACTGACCGTCTCTACAAGTCTGGACTGGGAGATGTGGATGTGGACGGATTTGAATTAAAGAAAAAGCAGAAGTAATCGGAAGCTCAAGGCCCACACTTGCCCCCGCCCCTGGGCCCTGGGCCAACGGGCTCCGCAGGACACCAGCTGCACCCACACTGACCCTCAGCACTGGGGGAGGCGTGGAAGGGTGAAGGCTGGGCGTCTGCTGTGTCACCCACTGCTCAGCTGAATGGAGACACGGGAGCGGGAGGTGAGGTCAGAGAGCTGGGTTCGGAATCGGGACGGACAGGGCCGAGCCCTTCGAACTCTGGGGAGGACCCGAGTTCATCCTCTTCCCGCTGGGTCGTAGTTCTCCTTTAAGACCCTCCGGACCTTCCTTACGGGAGTCTGCGGGCCCCGCCTGGCGGGACGGCCTTGCGAAGACTGAAGCGGAAAGGTGAGCTGCCCACCTTCCCCTTCCTCCCGGGGCCCTGGGGAGGTCACTGACTCCCAGGGGACTCCCGCAGAGCAGGACAAAGGCCCCCCCGAGCAGGTAACTCAAGGCGGGGGAGAGATGGTCAAGGACAAAGCGTTCTCACCAGGGCACGTTAGAATTTCTTGATCTGCTTATAACAGTATGAAGCCTTCCCCAAGCCAATCCGGTCAAAGGACTGGGGATCCGGCAGGGTGTTCGTGTTTGTCAATCGGTATTAGGATTCCCTGCGTGATCCTAAGATAAAGGTTAGAAGTGGGTCTCAGAAAAGATGGAGGAGGAGAGTTGGGTGGCCCAGTGTAAAATCAATACTGCTGATGTCCGCGGGTCATGCTGAACCCACAGCCGCCAAGCACTGGACTGCGGGGCAAGGCACCGTGTCAGCACCCTTCTGAGCCGGACACACAGCACAGGAGATGGTCACTATCCCCTCAAAGGCACCAGTATGTCCAAAAATAGACACAGCCCAAAGTCCACCAACAGACCAGTGGACGAACCAGCTGGAGTCCACCCATGGCCTGGAGTGTTCTCAGCTGTAAAAGGCATCGAGGCTCTGACACACACTACTATGTGGAAGGACCCTGGACACGTGATGCTCAGAGCAAGCCAGACACGTAAGGCCACGTGGTGTGTGATGCATTCGTATGGAACGTCCAGACAGCTGAACCTATGGAGACAGAAAGGTGAGGGGTGGCATCTTGTTCCACTTAGGCTCAGGGGAGGAGCAGGCAGGCGGCTCGGAGATGGGAAGAAGGGAGGAGAGTCCGAGGAACTAGAGGGAGCCTCACGGATGAGGGGCAGGGCCTCAGAGCCGCGATGAGCTCCTGTCTTTATCCTAAGAGCGATGGGAAGCATCGGGTGATGAGTCGGATCCGTGTTTTAAAGGATCCCTTTGGCTGTTGTGTGGATAACACAGGGGTGGGTGGGAGCGGCCCGAGCGGGCCGCTGGAGTAGACTGTCAGTCGGGAAAGGCGGTGGCTTGGACAAACTCCGAGGCAGGTATATTCTCAGTGGAACAGAAGGACGAGGCGGAGGGAGGGAGCAGGAGGCGTCCTGACTTCTCAGTGCTCTGGTTATAAAGCTCATTGAAAGACCATACTTTCTACTCATGTTTGTCTTTCAGAAGAGCTGTCAAAACCCAGGGTCTCAGGTGGGCAGACAGCCCATTTACGATGAAAAAAGAAGAGTTACATCAATGACCTGATGCGGTTCTTTAGAAAATGAAAGAATTCACAAAGAGCAAATACAAACGGTATTCCCTATTTACTCTGTAGACTACCTGGTCCCTCACGAGACTCTTCATTTCGAGACAAAGGAAAAACAAGTCACAAGTGAGCTAGCGTAAAAGTTTTATTGAATAAATACATGCACTGTCACGTACAGTTAGGGGGACAGAAAGGACAGTCTGTGACACACCCCCTGCAGTCTGACATCTGCAGGGGGTGCTCCAGCTAGCGTCAGAACAGAAGTAACCACCACGGTTGACGCACAGATGTGCATTTGGCTTAGGTTCTTGAAAAGGCTGAGGTCTCGACAGAGTGTCTGCAAAAGGAATTCTCGACACCGAATGTCAAGTGTGGCAAACACAACCACTAGGCTTCTTTTGTTTTCATCTGAAACTTGAAAACAACACTTTTTTACTTCCTATTTTAAGGCACAGGACAAGCAACGCACAAATACAAACGAACAGAATTCACGTTCATTGAAGTGACTTCCCCTCCACTGGTTTGGGGAACGCAGAAAAGCTGAAGTCCCCTTTCCTCGATGAATGGGTCATCTGGAACCAGGACACGCCCGCTGGGAGCTCAGTGTGCCAGCGCCAGGACCCTGGAGTGCTAAGTCCCCTCAACGGTGACTCTAGCTCATGCCTGAAGTCCCTCCACAGATCTCATTTTAAAAACGTCTTCGATGAATTTAGTATCACGAGCAGGCAACCAGATTTCATGAGTAAATTACCTGTCTTTCTCATGCTGCGAACCCACCACAGGTAAGTGCATGGTCCGTGAACTCCCCCGTACACGAAACAGGAAGCAGCAAGATTAGACTAGACTTTAGGACTACAGTGCATCCACTGTGAATAATCCCCCACCCCTGGTCCAGGGTGTGGGCAAAAAGCCGCCGGTGTGTGGCGGTAAGGACCAGCGACCACCAGCGACCAGCGTCGCCACAGGCACTTTGGTTCATCCGCTCACCGGGCAGCCCAGAGCCCAGGAGGCGATTCATGGCAGAGTCCCTCACTCACGGAAGCTCCATGTCCCCAAGGTGTTTACCCTTCGTTTCAGAATGTCTCAGGGCTAAGGAAGTCATTCGCACCATACACATAAAACCCTCTCTGCACTCGCACCCTTTGTGTATAGCATGCACAGCTCATGGCACCGCCATGGGACACTCTCAAGCACATAAAACATGCTTTTAGTAATCTAAGAAGAAAAATGTAGTCCAAAATAACAATATTCCGATGTTGAGGTCGGTCACGGCACGAAGGAGACCAGCCCAGGAAACGGTGTTTACACCCAGCAGCCTCTGTGCCGACCCCACTGGGCCCCCTGGCGGCCTGAGCGTTAAGGGCAGGATGACGCCGAGGACCGGCGAGGGGATCCATCCTATGCATGTGCCACGTCACACGGGGAATGACTGGATTGGCTGTGGGTTTCGAACACAATTTCCCATCTGCTTGGCCCGATTTACCAGACAACCTTAACGCTGATGGTGCGAGCCTGTCTTTCCTTCCAGGCTGGGAAAACACGGAGGATTAGCAAAGCTGAGCACTGACTGTTTCACAGCAGCCTCCCTGCGAACACTGAACATCCGTCCACACCGCGTTTTAGGAAAAGCATAACTGTATGTGTGCACTATTTCAGGAATAAGTTATAACCAGCAATGAAAAAGACACTGAAGACATTTAATGTCATGTAAGAAATTTTGGATTGGTACGCTGATTTACGAAGCACAATAATTCTCTTAATAGTTTATGCTGCTCAGTTATATAACATTTTTCCTTATAAGCACTTGAACCAACTTCTCAACAACAATTCTTTTTATTTATGGAAGTATTAATATTTTGTATACTTTCTTTCATTGGTAACTAATATTTAACAATTTTTGTTTTTGAAAAAGAAACAGCATAAAATAAGTCACTGAGAACTTTTTCCTGCAAAGACAAAAAATGATTTATCGTAAGAATTTAATAAGTTTTAGAAGAAAAAATATAAATATTTCCATAATCCATTTTCTTTTGAATTCATACCAGCACAAAGAGATTATAAAAAATAGAATCTATTTACATGGCACGTGTACCTCAGGGATACACAAAACAAGGCAATGATAAAGCAAAGACACGCGTCTGCTTCCCAGCAGACACACCGACATACGGCTGAATGTGACACAGTGACTATGTTCTATGGTCTACGCTGTAATAACTGGCGAAATACCAGAGGAAACAAACATACAAAATTTAACCATGTCGGCCAAATTCGCCTGAAGTGTCAACCTGTTTTATAAAACAATCAAGGCATGTATAACTGAGTACACGAAAGTATAAAAATAGCATCGGCACATCTGCGGGAGGGTGCAGCGAGGTGCAGTCGAGGCACACGGGAAGGGCGGACACCGGGTAGGGCTCCTCGCGCCCGGCGAGCCTACGTCACCATGTGTGGCCTCGTCCCATCTTCTGTGAGGTCATACCTGAGAGCACAAGATGACGACAGACATGTGGTCATTTGCAGAAAGGGCAACTGAATGAACACGCGGGGCTCTGGTCATCGGTCTGTCTGTGGCAGGGACACTCACCACTGGGTCCAGCCCTTGGCGAGTTCTTCGGATGCCAGGCCAACCAGTACCTGTGGGTTCAAAAACGTTCGTGGAAGTGGGTGCATTATTTCCTTCAGACCCTTCAGCACGACTTCCTACGTCTCCACCCTTCTCCCGTCTTAATCTGGCAGTGCGGAGCCCCCTCTTGTAACGTCTCCCATTTTTCAACCCCTTCTACCCGGGATCCATCCGTGAACTACGTGCTTGGTCGTATCTGAGAAGTCCGTCCCGTATCCACCCGTCTTAAGTTAGGGTATGAGGACGTATCAGTGGAGGTAACTGACGGGGGAACGGCGGGGCACGCGGACATCCCCGCCACCGCTGGCGGCATGGCTGAGGCGGACTGCCCGTGAACGGCTGAGCATCTCCCATGGAAAACTCCTCCCTAACTCCTGTGTACATGTGTACATGTGTACATGACCACAAACGTATCATCTCATGCAAGAGTTAAAAGTGACTACGGACAAGACCAGAAGAAATTCAGAGAAATACACGATTTGTTAGAAAAAACAACAACAGTTAATTGAGGAGATGGAACTGTAGGAGAATATTGTCTCTTTGGGTTTTCTTTCATATGATACTTGAAAAACAATTTGGGTTTAAAAATTAACCTTCTGTTAAACTATAAGTTCATGGTATTAGCACGACTAATATGTCAATAACGTGACTATGTGAAAACAATGAAAATAACTTAAGATATCCTCAAAACGCAGCGATGTCTTGGTGGATACACAGCCCTTCATGGTCCACTATTTCATGAACCAGCATCCATCACAGAGTAAGTCTGCCCCTTTCTACTAGAAATGGTCTAAAAACTGCTCTTCGTGTTGGCACTGAAGGTTTGCTAAGTGTAGAAACCCGCCGAGGATTTGTCCAGACTTACTTTGCCAAGAAGCCCCTTGTCTTTGGACAGGAAGCCGCCACTGTTCTTCACGGCGACATCCAGTGTTCTCCTCTGCACTTCTGGCAACGAAACGCTAAAATCGAAGCTGAGAGAGAAAGAGAGCGCCTTCCTTCAATGTCGCCATAACCTTGCTGCGTTCATTGTAACTGAAAGATGACATTTCTGCCTGAGACCACTCCAAACGCTGCGTTTGTTAGTATAAAACGGAGTTCTCCTGCTAGATGCTTGGGTCTGGCATTTCACGAAGATGCAAAGAAATTACTGTTCATTATTTTCCAAATGGGAAGCGAAGGCTCTGGCACTCTCAACACGTGCGAGGCCCTCCCACCTACGGCTCCCTCACAGCTGGGGGACGCTTCCCTGAGCGCACACCCCTGACTCTTCCTGGCGTCGCCACGTGGGACCGCGGAGGTTATGCGTGTCACAACAGGGGGGTCCAGACCGGCTCACTCGCCCAGGCCTAAAGACTAAAGGAGAGCCATTTCCAAGCCTGGGGAGTGACCTGGCTTCCAGGAAGGGGAAGGACCCGCCATGCTCTCTAGTGGCTGGAGTCACATGGCGCAAACTAAATGCCTTCAGAGAAGCGAGTCCTTGAAGCCATGTGGTGTGTGGCCAGGATGCAGCAGGGGCTCTGCAAACCAGAGGACTGAGGGCCTGAGGCCTTGCGGGAACAAAGCTGGGAGGTGGCCGTCCCAGGAGCTCCAGCAGCTAGAGACCCAAACCTGACTCTGAGATGCGGCAGCTACGTCAAAACACGCTAATAAAATGCGCCCATGGCAGGACCCGGTGCGCGCCTGTCAGTGAAACAGGATAACGGACTCGCATCTTTAAACAGGAAATGGAAACTGAACTAGGAGATGTGATGCCATTCGACTTTCTGATTCCCCAAAATGCTGTTCCAGCTACAGCGAACTGTGAGGTGAGACCCCAAATCTGCACAGGCCGCGGCTCTTCGAGTGTGGCCTGGAGACCCGCTCGGGCGCTCATCTCACCGGACGGCCGGCGAGGCAGAGACGCGCCCTTCACGCCGGACCGTGGAGATTTGCAAGAATGTAAGCATTAATGCCATTCTCTTCACAAAATTTTTAAATTGTTTTGGAAACTAGTTGTTTTCATAAAAACGTTGTACGATAAGATGGTACGTACAGGTTTACTATTGTTATTTACAAATATATATTTTCTAACATTCTCAATTTGGTTTACAATGCAGCAAATGTCAACAGACATAAAAGCCCCCCAATGAAAGTTCTCTAGGGTCATCAGTCCCTTCCCTTTATCGAACCTCTCGTCTCCTGGTCTGCGTTTACACTTATATTTATTGTGGGACTTCTACACCAAGTTCTGAATATCCGCATGTTTTAATAGGCCCACGTCTGCCAGTCTGGAGCTGTTTGAGTCACTCCACTTCGTGGCACTGTGCTGGCTTCAAGGCCTTAGTCCCTCGAAGGTACGGCCCGGGCCTCCCAACCGAACGCAGCCCTCTGCCCCCGCTGCGTGCGGCCCCTACCTCTGATCAAACACGGGGTTCAGGGTTTTCTTCGACACATGTGTTTTCCTCCTCCCCGACCTCCTCTTGTCGGGCAACAGATACATGCGGACATAGGGGTCGGAGCCATCTTCAGAGAAGGCGATGAGATTTCTGGTCACAGAAACCAGAGAGAGAACGGCAAACATTAGGGCCTAGAAGGACGACAACTGGCACCACATTCGAATCGACTGCAGCGGGCCCTGAGCTACGTCGTTTGGTTACGATGCTCGTGAGAAGAGAAGAGAAACGCAGCAAAGGCGCTGCGTGCGAGCATGCGCCTTCGTCCCACGCCCCAGGGTCTTGCTCTGCGCCTCGCTTCCTCCCACGTCCCAAAGATGTGCCCATGAGGCCAATGGCTACAACGTCCCAGGCTGAGGGGCGTGGGCGGCTCTGCGGTGGAAGGGGGCCCTGAGCTGCGGGAGCTGCTCCAGGCACCCGGGACCCTCGGCCGGGTGGAAAGCGTGATTCTACTCGTTTTCATTTACTCGTCTTTTTTAAATGAGCGTGAATTCACGTTCATTTCAATGTTTAACGTTACAAGTGTTTTGGGTCCCTAGAAGTTGGGTGATGTTTCTGAGATCAGAAATACGCCACGGGAACGTAACTCTCGCTTACGTCAATGACATGCAACCACCGCAAATGATTCACTTACGGATGGACCTGAAAATGCAGTGCGGGGAGGACTCTAAGAGTCGTCTGTTCCTGGATGGCCCCCAGGACGCTCTCAGCAGCAGGAACGCGTAAGGTGCTCCACGCACACGCACTGACCTGAGCTCTACGTTTATGTGGTCGCATTTGTAAACATCACTAATTTTATTTTCCTGTTTCCAAAAGCTTTCTATTAAGATCCAAGATCGTCAGCTGGACAATTTGTATAGACATGTTTATATCACTATGACTACGGGGACAGACCAGTCACATAAAAGAAAAGTCGTCAGCTCCACACCCTCATCACGGGTGAGATACAGGCGGACGCCACACTATCACCCACCCTCCCATGTCGGCGCACCACACGCTTAGAGCAAACCCTTCTTGCCGTGGGGCAGGCACACCCGCACCCGGGTGCCGGTGGCAATGGTGTCCTTCCCGCACGGCCACGGCAATACCGACCGTAAGACCATGAACTCCTGGGACCCTCCGACTTGATATAAATTTACTCCTGGAAACCGAACGCCCAAAAACACTTCAATAGAAGATGGATGCGTTCGTTATCGTGTTACACAGAACATGAACCGTGTAAACGTCCAACAACAGGAAACGTTACACACACGACAGTTCACACGACAGCAACCAAATGGTTATAAACAGACTGTCTACGAACAAGGCCAGGAACCCGAACGGAACGAACACCGACCACTGGGATGAGGGGAGCGAACTGCTCCGATCGCTGACGAGAGAGCGAGCATGCGCGAGGAGGCGCGGGCCGGAGCCAGCTCACCTGCAGGCGTGCACGACCACCACCAGCTTGTTCCTCTGCGAGCTGTGCCGGACCGTCAGCTGGACCTGCCCCAGCGGAGACTGCCCCAGCGTCGTCCCACTGAGGAAACAAGGCAGAGAGTCACGCTCTCCTGGGGCCGTCTGACGAGATCCCGACACGAGCCTCGCTCTCTCTCTCAAGGCTGAAGCCCGGACTCGGAGACCACCATGACCGCCCGGCCCCTCCGCGGACAGGAGACGTTAGCGTCTGAAGCTCTGACAGCGCAGGTCTTTCCTTCCTATGAAAGAACCCTGCACGCACCTACAAATCGTGGAGCTTAAAGAAACGAACGCAAATGCCCAGGTTCAGGCACGAAGAGAGTGGGACCAGCAGCGGGACCAGCAGCGGGGCGCGGGCCGAACGTGAAAGAACAGGCCCGGTCCAAGCGGCAGGCGCAGGTCCCGTGGATGGACCAGCGGTCGGCGTGGCCCCGCCTCCCTGGGCTGAGCTGCAGCGCCTCCCCTGACCACGGGACCTGCCACCCTCGACGGGGCCGAACACCACACCCGATAAAGTGGCAGGCTCTACGCTGAAGCGAGTCTCCCTGAGGACGTCACCCCCGAGGTCTTGGGCTGACGTAAGGCCACCGCCCAGCCCCCCGCGACACGGCGACGGGAGCAGACGCGGCATCTTTACTTCTCGAGCTGCCGCAGCCTCTGCCGAAGCTCCTGCGTGGCGACGGGCAGCGATACGTCCGAGGCTATGCTGGGCGTGGGCTCCTTGACGAACGTGTGGCTGGGGGAGCAGGCGGCGCCGACCTGCAGGCTGGACGAGCTTCTGCCCAGGCCGCGCGGGCCCGGCGGGCTGGCCTCCGCCGGCTGCGCCCGCTCCTCCGCGCCAGGCTTCTCGCCGCCCCCGACGGCCGGGGAGGACGGGGCCGTGCCGCTGTCACCGGCGCCCGGCGATGCGGTCCTCTGGGACCTGGCAGGTACTTTTCTTCCTTCCTTAGAAACGGAGGGGCGCTTCACCTGCGCCGAGTGCTGGTGGTCGGGAGACCGGTGCTGCTTCTCCAGGTGCAGCACCTGGAGGCGGAAACACACACGCACACGCACGCACACGCACGCACACGGCACGCACACACACGCGCACACACACGCACGCACACGGCACGCACACACACGCGCACACGCACGCACACGCACACGCACGCACGCACACACACACACACGCGCACACACACGCACGCACACGGCACGCACACACACGCACGCACACACGCACACACACGCGCACACACACACACGAAACTAAAATCAGCGACGCTCACAACAGCCTGATCCGCGAACAGTGCGGTCTGCTTTAGTTCTTTGGAAAAATTGGTTCTTCATTTTAATGAGTTTTTTAAATCAGGGAGTTTTAGCACTTTCTCATATATCTGCCAGTTCTATTTTCAACATGTCTTTAGGTACTTTCAAATGAATTATTGTCTATTTTGGACAAAATTTTTTTCTGTAAATTCTACTATCTGACATGGTTTTATTAAATTCTCTCTTCTAAATGGCCTTTCAGTATTGAACCTGAGCAGAAAACTCTGCGGGTCCAGACAGCAACACTCTCTGGGCCAAAAGATGGAAACGGGGCCGGCTGGAGCCCCGAACGGCACGAGAGCCCTGGGCTACTCGCGGACGTCTGAGTCCAGACCTCACGTCTCACCCTGAGCGCCCGCGACATGCCTCAGTGTCCACGCTCCCCACGCGGGGCCTTCCTGCCAGTGCTGGCCCTGTGCTGGCACCACGACTCCCAGCCACCTTCATGCGGTGCCCCGTGGCCGTCACCGTGAGCACCTCCCACCCGTGGAGCAGTGCCTACAAGCATCGCCACTGCAGCTCGCCCCCCACCCACCCGTCTCCCGGGGAGACTCAGTACCCTGAGGGCGATCTTCATCTTCAGAGTACTGTTTGGACCTGAATTACTGAGCTGGAACCGCTGGTTTATGGTCATGTCATCCTTGCCGAGCAGCTGACTGAGAGGGATCTTCAGATTCCCCAGGGAACACTGATGCTGTTCGTCTTTGACCTGCGAAACACGACAGACACGTGAAGCTCTGAGGGTAAGGACAAAAAGCAGAAAGGTCCACGATTCAGTCTTTAAAAAACATTCTTCAGCCATCTCCTTCTAAGTAGTGT
Organism: Macroglossus sobrinus; assembly: GCA_004027375.1. Classification (NCBI taxonomy): domain Eukaryota; kingdom Metazoa; phylum Chordata; class Mammalia; order Chiroptera; family Pteropodidae; genus Macroglossus; species Macroglossus sobrinus. The sequence continues at coordinate 54,813 of PVKZ01005231.1, forward strand.
TTCCAAAACGATTAACACAGCTGGAAACCTCCTTTGGAAGATACGAAACATTGTAACAGATGATGCTACAATGTATCCACCTCACAAGTATCTGTCACTTCCTGATAGAACAATTATGAGCACAAAAAAGAACATTATTTTTATGGCTCTCTTACCAGAACCCTGAGTTAAGAGGCAGCAGTCCACACAAACCTGAAGGTTTAAAGAAATGCCTTAAACCCCATGAAAAAGGTGACAATATGCATTCATAGCAATATGTCAAGTTTCTGTTGGTAACGCCTGTTTACAAAGAAAAATATTTCTAAATGCCTCGTAAGCCTTCCCTATTCAAAATCTACAGGGTTGTTTTAAAGTTTTACAATACCTGCACATGTGGCATAAAACAGAGCGGAAAAAGGCACAAGGAGCAGAGAGTAACGGGGCAGGCCAGCACGCCCGACAGTGACCTGGTCCTCTGTGGAGGACTGAGGCCTCCGCGGCAGGACCCCCTCGAACCTCAAGATCTCGGCGACTGAGGAAACGAGTCAGGGTGGCACAGGCCACACGGAAAACAGGCCCGTAAACTTCTCATCAAAGACTGAGGGTTGAGAAGTCGGCCATGCAAAAGAGATACAGGAACTAGAATCATTCAGACTGGCAAGGGTTGACAAAGATGTACTGATTATGGTGAGGGGTGATATGTTGATTATACTTCAAGAAATCAATTAAAAAAGCAAATAAAATACCTCGACTTCAAGGTCCTGGCGCTTGGGATTGTGAATGAAGAAGGTGAAGTGCTCCTCCCACACAGGTTCATTGGTTTTATACCGGATCTAAAAGGAATATTCTGGCATCAGCTCTGTGACATCTTCTGTTCATCCGTTTACTGTGTTTGGAAGCTTGGGGTGACTTTAAATTCTATATATTTACTGAGCATGTACCACTACTCTGTATTCACTGTGGAAAGTGTTCAAAAGACAAAGCCCAGAGCCCCCAGGGTGCTGGGGAGGCGGTCAGGGACCCCGGCTGTGCACGCCCCGGGGGGCCGGTCCACGCCCGGGGCGTGGCCTTCCTCCCCGTGTCCCCAGCGGCTGCACAGCAGGGCACTCAAACTGCCGGTGAACAGTGGCCCATAAGGTAAAGACTTCCTGAAGCGTCCCCTGCCCTGTGAGGAGAGCAGGACCCACAGCGACAGTGACGCCCTCCCTCAAGGCTTCAACGGAACTGTACCTGAACTTAAGCACCGATGGTTCTTTTCACCAAAATGCTTATGGAGCGTTCAAATAAAACTTAGAAATGTGTCCCATGTCAAGGAAACAGGTATTCATGTGCTATGTTTTAATGTCACTCTAAAAAATGAACACTGTGTTTGTTCCCTGTTAAGTAGCTGGTTATCTACGAAGTGACCGACTGAGCAACAAAAGGCAGATCCGGAATCAATGGTGTCGACACCTGCATCACCTGACCGAAAGTCCCCCTCCGCCCGTGAAAGTGACAGTGACGCCGCAGGAAACTAGTGGCGTGTCAGTGACTCACCTTGCTCTCCTGGGCCTTGTGACCAACAGACATCTGCACAAGAGGGTTTGGGTTGCTGTTCATTTTCTTCCTTGCCTATCCAAAAATAAAAAATCAGACAAAATAAGTGAACGAACGTCCTGAAATGGGCTCTGGCTAAAAATAAAATGATTGGCTTATATTAAGTCATTTCTGTTTACTTCTGATACTCCAGGGAGCCAACTGCCAAGCACACCCCAAACCCATAATTGTATTTACCATGAAATAAATTTTAAAGACTTTTCATTGCACACAATTTTTAAGTGTTACGGTCTTTTATTTTTAGAGCAAGCTACTTTGGAAAAATTAAATTTTCTCAGTATTTTTAATGTTAATTCCAGCTCTCAAAACCTATTTTACTAGGATAACAAGATAAAGTGCTAGAAACAGAAACGGAAGAACATGAGCAAGGACAAATGTCAAAGAGTGTAGCACTGAGAGGAGTCCTCTGGCTGGAATGATGCTACTTCTACAAAGTGTCAGTGTGACATTTTGATTGGAAGAATAAACATCAATTTAGAATTGCATTAAACTAAGCAGAAAAAATGAAATAAAAAATGGTAAAAAGCATACGTTAGCACAGAGAGCTGATAGAAGAAACAGAAAAACAAAACATATATGGGACATGAGGTTTATTTGTAACTTAGCCCCACAGAAGGTGCCGTTAAATATCTGTGTTAGTGGAAATTCATTAGCTCACAAAAATGTTTTTAGTTCAACAATTTTAGAGTCGATCCTCGACACCGCAGCAACGACAGAAAAAAGCACCAAGTTCATGTAATTACCGGGATGAAATATGACTAGCCCAAACCTACTGTGAAAATCTATTTTCTGGTTCATCTTTTGGATGTGAATGAATTCTGCAAAATGAAATGAATACTGTTAAAAAAAAATCCAAGACTACGGGCTAGTGTGGAGCAGAATGCCAATGTCCCCGCTCCTTCCCTTAACGACAGAGGCCCGGAGTGACGGCCGGGCACGAGTCCTCCGGACGTCAGGACTCTATGTCACAACCTCCCTTGCAGTCAGGTGTGGCCCGGGGAGTCTGGCTCAAAAGGAGGGGTGCCCACCCTTTCCAGCGTCCCCCTCTGGCTGGAGGTGTCGGGCACTGCGGAGCCACCAGCACAATTCTGTGAGCGTGGAGGGAGTAAACGTTTGCCTGCCTTGCTGAAGCTACAGTTATTTGATTCAGAAGCTGAGTTTCTCAATATGCTTATTTCACTCCCAAAAAGCAGCCATTCATTCCTAGAGACTTGCTGTATCAATATAAGACACACTTTAAAAAAAAAAGTTCTAACATCTCTGAAAACGATGACACAGTTGCTGACTTTATGTATCTGCTTTCGGGGAGACTGCAGGAGTGAGAGTGATTACCACTTCCTAAACCTACTTATCAAGCTCACAGTTTCCTTTTCTGTGTGCATGTGAGTGATGTGATAAAAACCTATGTTTATCCTCAATCTAAAAATGCCTTCAGTT
>PVKZ01005232.1:0-57690 GCA_004027375.1 Macroglossus sobrinus
GCGTTTGTGAAACCTTGGAAAGCGCCTGTTACAACATTCAGTCCATCCTGGGCTTGTGTTTCTGGCCACGAGCAAGGCAGCGAGGTTATTTACCTCCTTATCCTTCTCTTTGGGGACGGGGGTTGGCTCGCCCACGTAGCTCTGTCCTAAGCTCTCTGCCGGAAGTCCACTGAAATGACAGTAAAACATTCACTTTCTCTAAAGTGACAGTTTTCAGCTCGTTCAGCTCAATTCAGGGCAACTCACGTCATGACGTTTGATGTTGAAATAAAACCGTCAAGTCCTCGGGCGGGGATGGAGACGGCGCCTTTTACTTTGCTATCAGAGAACCTGACATCGGAGGTGTTTTCTGGGATAAACAGTGCGTCGACAGCCATCCTGGGTGGGATAGCATCCTCACCGTCAGAGCCCCTCCACTCACCCCGAAGCAGAAGAGGGGATCCCCCGCCCCCCCCGCCCCCCCCCCCGCAGCACAATGCTCTCTTCCCCAGCTACCGTTTATATTTATTCACCCAGTTTCTTTGCCAGAGAATGCCTTTCTACAATGTACTGTAAACAGAAATGCCAGCCACACACTGCAGTAAAATCCCTCCACTCCCTGCATTAGGGCGGGGAGGGAAAGTCCCTTTCTCTCTGCCAAGTACGTAAAACTTGAAGATCTGTGCAGCTTTTCACAGCTCTGCAAAGCCACCCCGTTTGAATAAAGCACTTTCCACGTGAAAAAGAAAAAGAACCAGTTCCATGAGGGTGAGGATGGTGATCATAAGAAAGCTTAAGTATGAGACCAGCTGCAAGGACAGTCTTTCTCTGCACCTGCTCCCCAGACGGCCTCACGGGGCCTGGCAGGGTGATCCGGCCACCCACCGAGAGTGCCCCACCTGGAAACGTAATTCACAGAGGGGTGTGTGTGTGTGTCTGTGTGTGTGTGTGTGTGAGCGTGCGTGCTCGCAAAACCTAAAGCTGCTGACTTTACCTCTGAGTGTGCCGCCCCTTCCCCCGCCACCGGGACCCTCACCACCCACGTGCTGCGTCTTCCCGGACTTGGCTTCTGAGGACAAGGAGGTGTGTGGTCCACGCCAGGCACCTCTGACCCTCTCTACGGTGTCCCCCAAGAGATGTGTCTGAATTCTCACTGCCAGGCGACCTGTGAGGGTCGCCTCATTTGGGAAATACTTCGCAGATGTCAACAAGTTAAGGACCTGAAGATGAACCCCCAGCTGGATTCAAGGTAGCCCCCTAACCCCCGCGGATAAGCGAGAGAGGGAGGATGGAGACACGGACTCAGAGGAGAAACACACAGAGAGGGGACGTGGAGAGGGCAACAGAGGTCGGAAGGCGTGTCCATCAGCCAGCCACGCCCAACACTGGCGGCTGCCACCAGAGACCAGGGAGTTGTAGGAAACACACACTCTATTCAGCCCCAGGGGTACGCAGACCCCCAAACTAAGCAGCCTCCAAATGCAAAGATACAGGGTCTTTAAGCCCTAACCCCATTCTTCATTCCATCTGAACACAAAAGTCTATTTGTCTTCTGTTTACTAACCGTCATCCCACAGGTCGGTGGTGCGAGCGGGGGAGGGTACAGAAGCAGAGAGCTGATTGTTAGAGCGTGACGTTCCCATGGGCGACAGCCACCCAGTGCTTTTCCAGCCAGCACGACGTAAGGACGGAGTGGGGTCTCCCTTGGGGCCTTGAGCAGGGACCAGCCCCGCGTCGCCTTGATTTGGGGTTTCTGGCCTCCGGAACTGTGTGAGAGAACACGGTTTTGTTCTTCTGGGTGACCGAGTCTATGGGACACGGCAACGCAGCTCTAGGGAATGCATGCCCGAGTCTGCCCTGGAAGCTGGGGTGGCAGCCTGCACCCCCAACCCGGGGTCACCCGGCCTCTGTTCGCCCCTCCTATCCCGGGGCATCTCCTGTCTGGCTTCAGAACCCCGCTGCCTTCGAGCCACAGGGGTGACCAGTGCCCCCCAAAGATCAAAGACCGATCAGACAAGGCTGCGGGGTGTGGGAAGCCAGAGCATTTTAAGGGCCTCCGGGAGGTGGCTATATGTGGGGATGGCAGAAGTGCAGGCCCTGCACCGGGGACAGGGCCCCCCGCTGGCCTCCCTGCCCCTGCCAGCACCGCCCCGCGACGTCTCCTCACAGCCACACGGACACGGCTCTGCACCCGAGGGCCAGGCCGTAAGTTCAAGTGTGCGTACGCAGTTCTCGCACAGTCGGCTAAAGTGCAGACTCCCGGGGCCCTGCTCCCGGCAGCAACCGTGCAGGTCTGGGATAAACCCAGGGACACGAGCTGTTGTTCCGTCTTGAACTTTGCTGTGCTTTAGAATCCCCTGGGGAGCTTACACATGGGTGAAATGCTTGTGCCCCCCAAAACCTGAAGCCACCAGCTGATGGTATATGAAAATGGGCCTTTGGGAGATAATTAGGTTTGGATGGGGTCATGAGGATGAGGACTCTGGCGGAATCAGTGTCCTCTTAAGAAAAGGAAGACAGAGCACTCGCTCTCTCTTGCTCTCCCTCCCTCCCTCCTCCTCTCTCTCCCTCCCTCCCTCCCCCACCACATCCGCTACCTCACAGAGAGGGAAGGTGGCTGTTTACAGGCGGGGCAGTGGACCCTCGCCAGGCACCGAATCAGCCAGCGGCATCTGAGTCCTAGACTCGCAGCCTCCAGAACTGTGAGAAAGATGCTATTGTTTAAGCCGCCGGGTCTGTGATGGGCCCAGGCTGAGCCAGACGGGTTCCCGGCGATCTCTCTCTGGTTTTCCCACACGGCCGTTGGTCTGTGCTGTTCACTCGGCGTGGACCCTCTCCCTAGCCTCCTCCCCTTTGACCTGGTTACCTGCCATCTCTGCTTCGAGGCTCGTGCAGGAGGCCTGAGGCCTGAGTTCTTTGCTGGCTTCGTGCTGGCACAGCCGTAGCTGAGCTCGGTGCCACTCCCCTGTCCCCACGGAGGTCTGGGGTGCAGCTAACCAGTGTACCGTCCCTGGGTCGACCATCCTCCTCGGGGGTCTGGCTCTCCCTCCGGAGGGCAAGTGATCACAGGCAGACCTCTGTCCTCTTCGTCTGTGGCCACAGCCCAGCCTGGCATTTGGCACACGGGAGGTGGCTCTTAACGACTGAATCGGTCATCCAGGACACCCATGTGTAAACCTCTGTTTAAAAAATAAATCTTATTTCCGATTTGACAAAATCCTCAATCCTAATTAGACCCTCGGTCATTTCGAATACACGCGCCTTCCAGCTTAGCTCTTTAGATTTTGATTCCACGGGGAAACTGATCCAGAACCAACCGGCCCACAGCCCAGGAATAACTTCTGTGTCTACATCACGCTTTGATGATTAATTTTGGAAATGCGCTCTCAGATACTTCATTTACTGCGATTTTTTTTTTGGTGTCGAGATATTCTGCAAAATATATTTTAAATTTAACCATAATCAAACATCCTCGCTATTCTGTAAGGATTATTATAAGCTGAAATGATGTAATAAATGAAAAAGTGCTCCAAAATACGTAAGCGTTGATATAAACGTATGCATTACCACTAAGGTTGTTTATCTCCTTATTATGATTATAGTGTGGTCTCCCGACGCATCCCACAGCAAACGCAGAATCAGAGGATGTGGAGAGCTAATATAGCTCCTTCCTGTCTTAGCATGTGGCTCACGCAGGTAATGCCTGCGTTCGGAGCCTCCATCCCCATCAGAAACAAATGGGAAAATCTGTAAAATCTACCTGACAGTGTCGGGGTGAAAATAAACAAGCCAGTGTGTGAATAAAGCCAGGGGCTACAGAGGAGCATGGTGTTGGGGATGGCATTGGATGGGGGTGGCACTAGGTGGGGATGGCGCTGGGATGGGGATGGTGTTGGGATGGGGATGATGTTGGGATGGGGGTGGTATTGGTATGGGGATGGTGCTGGGATGGGGATGGTGCTGGGATGGGGATGGTGTTGGGATGGGGATGGTGGCGATGATGCTTGTGGTACTAGAATAAGGATGGTGTTGGGATGGGGATGGTGCTGGGATGGGGATGTTGGGATGATGATGGTGGTGATGATGTTGGTGGTACTGGGATGGGGATAGTGTTGGGATGGGGATGGTGGCGCTGATGCTGGTGGTACTAGAATAAGGATGGTGTTGGGATGAGGATGGTGCTGTGATGGGGATGTTGGGATGGGGATGGTGCTGGGATGGGGATGATGTTGGGATGAGGATGTTGGGATGATGATGATGGTGGTGATGATGTTGGTGGTGCTGGGATGGGCATGGTGGTGACCACGGTGGTGGTGGTGGTGTTAGCGGTGGTGTTAGTGATATGACAGTGACAGTTTGCGACGGTGGGGTTGGGACACTGAGTCTGTACATAGAAGCCATCAGGCCACCACGGCAGGGATCTCAGCCCTGCTGGTCAGGAAGGTGTTCAGAAAATGTTTTTTTTTTTGGCTGAATGGATGAAACAAGTGGCTTGGGAGCCTTTTTATTCTGCTACGTTATATCACCAGACGAATTCCGACCGGCTCAATGATGTGTGATATCGCCAGAGTCCAAACTGCATTAAAATAAACACAAAGCAAAGACCAGCTATCCAGGGCCTGAGTTTCCCACTAGATCATGATTAGACTAAAATCTGGCTTCAGATGTTGGAGAGTTTGAATATTTTACCTTACCCTTGTTTTTCTTGGCTCAAATATGACCTCACCCTGTTGAATGACTCCAGCTGCACAGGGGACTTTCTGAGTGCGACCCGGAATGAATGCTCCAGCCCCTCCGTGCCTGGCAGTCCTTGAGTGCCACAAGAGAGCTCATCGTTAAAGGACCCGTGTCTGTCCCCTTGGGCTCCACTTCGGAGCAGCGACCAGAAGAAAGAAACACGCTCAGTTCTAAAGTCAGAACGAACCGTGTTTAAAGAAATCTAGATTTTGGCAAAGGCGTCGTTTCAAAGAAGCCGTTAAACTGCGAGACAAAACCACAGGCGCGTGACTCCTCGCTGGCCAGATCTCAGGGGCCGCCGCCCACGTCTGGGAATCGGAGGTAGGACCGTTGCGGAACCAGCTGGGTTTTCCCAGCCCAACACCCACCACCCCACACCCCGTGTTAATGATTAGCCATTATTATTCCTTTCTTCCCCTTCAAACCCGCCCCAGTATCATGGTCCGGCTCATTCCACAGATGCTTATGTGAGAGTGAATCTGCATTGAATCCAGATAAGGAAGATATGCCTGGAGGAGAAGGAAATGATTCAGCGTGACAACTCATGACTTAAATGCATGTGTTCACGGGAACGGTAACATATCCCAATATCTACACAGCATTGCGTTAACGGGGTCTACACACCTGGAACGTGGGACCGTAAGACACTGTTGTAACGTGGAATCTGCCCCCAGGGACAGAGTAAATGTGTTTGTCTGTGTGGCATTTATGCATAAAGCTTTATTAATCACGAGAGAGCATGGCATCTATATAAGCATTTGTGTTGTCGATCAACTTCCTCAAAAAGTGACTTGAGAAGGGATGTTCGCTTTGACCTTTGGTTACACCAATCATCTATTCATTTACTCGTTCACTCACTATTTCTTGAACGCCTACCCTACGCCAGGCACGGTTCTATGACTAGTCTAATTCCTCTTTAGGCATTTGTTACATCCTAACAAGAACTTCCTGCAAATGACAAACAATGATATGTGATTAAGGTCAAGTTACTGTCTCAAAATCTTAATAAGCAAAGCTACAGTATGAGGTCCAGCAAAGAGATTCTTTATTTTTCTAATTAACGATATCGAGTTTCATAGGTGGAAATATTTATTTGCTTTTGTCTGGACTTGTATCTCATTTCCTACAGTGGAGCCATTTTTAGAAGTGCTGGTGACCCCGATGGACTTGGACTTCGGGCCATTTCATTCCACCTGTCAAAATAAATTCTCATTTAAACGCTTCCCTACTCTCCAAGCATTTCCCTCTAGACATTCTGGGCCTGACTGTTTATCAGAAGTAGAGCTGAGAGGACTCACAAATGGCCAGGAGGGCAAAATCCAGATTTGTCATCTCGATTCTTCATCCTGCCATTTACTCAGCCGGGAGGAGAGGGCCGGTTCTCGGAGGAAAGCACTTCCTGCCTTTGGAAGGAAGGGGACCCCAATGAAAACACGAGGCAGGGGTGATTTTTTAACTACTACATCAGCAAATGTCCGGAGCTGATGTGTGGACACTGGGGAATATATTTGTTGCTGCACATGCATACATTGGGGCTACACTTTGAGAAACCCATTCACGTCTCACAAGAATTCCAAAAGCCTAAATTCACTCAGGATCAGTAATTTCAGTCCTGGAGACAGGTGCTTTGCAAAAGAAGTGATATATTCATAAAGATGCATAATCCAGATGTCATCCAGGTGATCGTCACTCAAGTGAACTCTCCAATTCCACCGCAGCCCTGCCGAAGACACTTACCTCATCACAGTCACCTCAGCCCTGAGGCCCTTGTTTCTGTGCATGCTGTCCTCACTAGCATGTTCACTCTGAAAAGAAACTCGGTGTCTTCCTCAGGGGCACGGGCATGTGTGCATGCACACACACACACACACACACACACACACACACACGCACGCACAGGGGCACGCCTTTCCAAGCATTCACGACTGAGTGGGATGGCAAGGACAGAGACGGGCATGGGCATGGAGGACTGCATGCGGGCGAGGGCCTCTGTCACAATGGAACTTTGGATCAACAATTGGGCATCCCTGCTTTAAAAACATCCTTTCGACACTCAGCACACCACTGATAAATTCTCACTCCATCTTCTTCTTGTAAGTTTGTCCTTTTCCTCCTCGCTTCCTCAGCCCCTCCCACCGAGGGTTATACCCCACTTCGGGTCTGGAGGACTCACGCCCCTCCTACAGCCCAGTTCTGCTCCAGGCGCACCCCTGGCACCCAGGGCAGCGAGGGGCTCGGCAGGACCCACCTGACAACGGTGGTCACAGGGGGAACGCATTCTTCCTCTGCAGATGTCCCACGGAGCTTTGCTCGTCATCACGAAACATCGAAAACCACCCACATGATCAGCAATGCCAGCGCTTAAAAATTTGCTGTGCTTGCCCAGGGCTGGGAGGGAGGAGGGCTGGGCGTGGGGGTCTCCCACTGCACGGATGAAAACATCCTACAGTTTTGATGACAGTCGTACGACTGTGACTATACTAAACACCAATGAATTGTACCCTTTATATGGGCAAGTCCTGTGCTATGTAAATTTAAATCTCAATAAAGCCGTTACCACAAATAATTATGCTAAATTCTCATGATGAAAGAGTACGTGACAAATGACACCTGTGGTTGCGAAGACCCCAGCTGCCTCCGCGCCCACGGCCGCCTGTGCTCTGACCTTTCCTGTTGGGCTTCTGGCTTCTCTACCGACCTGCTCACCTGTCAGATTCAGCGCTATCACAACTCATTTTGTTCCTAAATCCCACCTTGGCAATGGCTTTGGACTGGCATGCTTGGCTGTGGGGTTCACGGACATTTGGATTTGGTTTACTTTCTGGACCATTCGAGAGGGTGGGGTAACCCAACTTAGATCCTGGCTTTGTCCAAGAGATACCCTGCATCTGCTATGGGCACTATAACGCATCCCTGTGCTGCCCACAGCCAGGCTAGGACAGGGCCAGCCAGGTGCCGGGGGAGGGGCACACCATTTAAGGAGGCACCCTCTCTCAGGCCCTTGCAACTGCAAGATCAGCCCCACCCCCAGGGGGGTGTTTCCTTAAGAGAGAAGCACTCAGCTTGGTAAAGTTTAAGGAGACATTCCTTCCCAGTTGTATGTAGGTCCTGTGCCTTTCAAGGCTGGGGGTGAATGCACCCTGAGATGCTGTACCCAGAGTGCCTCTAAGCCCCCCTCATTCCGGGTACCCAGAAGATAGGGAGATGGACAAGCAGGCCATGTAAGCTCGATTAATGATCTTTATTCCTTTGCGAACCCTGTCAAAATAGCAGTCTTTTAGGTAACAAATAAAGTATGCTTAACCATTTTCATGTTATTAAAAAATGTAAAACCCCTGATTTAATTCTATTTCACTGAGCAACATTTGTGTCGAGGTTGTAGGAACAGAGCGCGGTCGACAGCTCAAACACCCGATTTCTCACTTTAATAGGCAGTCAAGAAAAAGGGAGGGTGCTTGATTCATCCCTTAAGAATGAGCCTCTCCCGCTGGGCACGGAAGAAATACTGAACTGCATCACCTGCGCCCTGCCCCCACCCGGGCGTTTCTGTCCCTGCCAAGGTCAGTGCCAGTTCTGCGGGAGCTGTAGTCACATGTGCTTTATGTCAGCAGAGCATGGCACACAGGTTCTCTCCCTGAATCACTATCTGGTTCTGGACCGTTTGCATCTCAGCCACGCCTGCCTTCAAGGGTCGTCATGTGACCCAGGCCTGGCCAATCATTCTTCGTTAGACCTCTCTGACCCGTGGGCATGTGACTTGGCAGAACCAATCAGAGTCCTGCATGCAAATTGAGACATGCACATGGTGTGGGTGGGCGTGGTCTCTCCTACTGCAAGACCCTCATGTATTAAGACCCTGGGGGCCAGCAGTGGCCATGGCCCAGCTGGAGAATTAGATCATTGCTGAGAAGAACAGAGCTAAAGGACAAAGGTGGGGACTGAGCCCTGATGATAGCGGTCTCATGTCTGGATGCAGCTGTGTCTCGAGTCTGATGTCCCACCTTCTTCTACGTAATGAGCCAGTTACGTTGGAGGGTGTATTGTTTTGCTGGAGATAGTCTGAGTGAGATAGTCTGAGTTGTATTTCTATCAGCTGGGGTCGCAACGAGGAGTCTAGATGAATAAAGCCAACTGAGGCCAAGATCTCACTCGTTCGTCCAGTGGTTCTCATCTCTGTTGTTCACTTTCTCTGCTTTCTGCCTCCTGCATTCTGTCACCTACAATCTCTCTCTTTCCCAACTGAGGAAGTCCCCAGGCCAGGCTTGCCTGGCAGACTACATCTGCGATCAGCCAGTTCCTTTCCTGAGGGACTGTAGGACATCAGGCTTCACACATAGCGTTCCAAGCTCACCGCATTGTGATGTAGACATGGCTGTTTATCTCCCTGATGAGCAAATTCTCTCCTGCCTGACTCTGTCAGAGAGAAGAGCACGATGGTGCATGTCTGGGCTTCCTGAGGTGGTAACAGTGTGGTGACTGCGAGGTTGTGGGTTTTCCTCATCCAGTGTATACCTAGGTTAGGAGGCAATGACTTATTTATTTGCTGAAAACATGCCGAACAGAGCTAATTCAGTATACATAGAAGCAAAGCATATTCCTCGAGATTCTCTTGTAATTTTTATTATTTCATCCAAGAGTTTTCAGTAGGTTACTATACACTGAATATTAGGGTAACATAAAGATATAGAGATGCATTGCTAAAGAACTGGGAATAAGTATTGGATGCTGGCCATGGATGTTTAGGAAGCTAGATTAGTAAACCTTCTCATTTAGTGATGTCTAACAAAAGATGAGTGAAAACTCTTCCTTCTTTAGATATATAATGGAATTGTTTAAAAAAGACTACAAAGTTATTTAAACACAACATCGAAGGCCTCAAGAGTCTTGGAATTAAAAAATTCATCATCAGCTTAGTCATGAGGATAATAAAAGACTAAAAATATTCACGACACTACGGGCTGTCTGCCCCATGCCATTCTGTGGGAAGCTCCTCCGTGGGGCTCCGAGCCACCACCAAGCATGACATCAGCACCGAGGAGAGACGTGGAGCAGGAAAGTCCCATGGAACCAGTGACAGAGAAACCACGTGGCAGGCAGGACGAAGGCAGCGAGCAGAGGAGTGAGTCCAAGGAGGGGAGGTGCAGAGGCAAAGGCGGGGAGGGGGCAGACTGTAAGTGGCATGGGTACGAAGCTGAGCGTCTGGCCTTCCTGGAGAAGTGGGGGTCATCGGAGACACTTGGGGGGGGGGCGGGCCTTGTGAATATCGGAGCTTCTAGTTCTTTGTCATTATAGATGATGATACAAGGAGCATTTTTATGGACCCAGCTCTTCCCGTGACAACTAGATTCAAAATTGCCTGTGAGCACAGAGACAAGGTGAGCGGCCCACATGAGTGAGTTTCCTCTTTGACCCAGTGGTGTCCCTGCTCGTTCTGAGGTTGTCCTCTGATACGTGGTGAGGGACGAGGGGGCCCATGTCCTCTGTCGAGCTGGCCCACACCCACCTGTCCGTCTGCAGCTCCCGAATGAGACCGTGCCAGCCTTCCCGCCGGGCCGCCTTGCCATGCTGCATACCACCCCTCCCCCTTCGCCCCCCGAAGCACCCAGAGCAAGCGCCAGCATCAGCGGCCACCGCGAGGCAGCAAACAAACCATTCCATGTTCAAAGCCAAGGCCTCCCTGACCTAGAAACGCCATCCCCGGTCCCTCACAGGACATGGCTTGTGGCTGCCGTTTCCTGTCGGGTCCTGGCCTCCGCCAGATGCCTCTGCGCCTCCCCCTCGCTCCGCCTGTCCCCGCCCTCTGCCCACACCCCGGCCAGCCTCCCACCGCCTGGATCTCTGCTGGCACGGTTGAACCACACAAGCGCACACACGTGTACACACACACACACACACTTCGAAGTGCTTTCCACGCCTGCCTTTGCATTTCCCAAACCTCATGAAAAGGCCGAGGAGAACCAAGAGGCGTCAGTCCTGAACCCAGGTTTTCTTCGTTGTGGGCAAACCTCGGGGTGGGGTGCGTCGTCACCCCTCCTGGCCAGCACGAGTCCCCGCCTTACAGCTCTTTCTGACGTCCAGGGCTGTGGAGGGTCTCGGGCCACAGAGCACGTCTGTCTGTGAGGCGGTGCTGGGGATGGGGTCTGCAGGTGGCCCCGGAGTGGCCAGAGGACAGAAAGGTTTGGGGTCACAGCTCGGTGACGGTGGCTCACGCAGGGCTCCACGCGAGGCCATTCACAGGCGCGAGGAGAGCAGCACCTGGAGCCTCCCTCCTCCTGGAATCGAAAATCGTTTATAACAGGGTCCGAGGGGCATCGGAAAACCGGGAGAGGGGAGCGAAATTTGTAAGGCGTGAGCACCTCGTCCCTTCTTTCTACTAACTCCAGGGACCGAAGGCCAATATTTATTGAACATTCTGACACGCCTGGCACTGTCCCCGCACTGCTTCCCCGAGCCGAGGACAGTGCCCGGGGCAGAATCCTGAGGGCAGGAGGTGACGTCCTAGTGCCACCGGGACTTTAGGGACAGGGAACTGGTACTCAGAGTGCCGAAGGCCACAGAGCTTGTAATAATAATAATAAAAAAAAGCAGGGCCAGGACTCAGCACCAGAACCCAGCCTCCACCCTCCCCACCGTCCGGCCACGCTGCTCGCCAGCTGCCCCGTCAAACACTCCCCAGCGTCGGCAGACGGGAGACTGCGTGCCCAGTTTTGTGGCGGTGACACTGATTTCTAGGCAAATACATCTTCATAAAAAGATGTATCTTTTGATTGCAGTATAGATTCAAGAATGGGAAGCGTGTAATTTCCCCCACGGAGTCGGCAGAGGGATGTGTATTTAAGTCAATTACAAGCCGAGTAATTAAAGGCGAAGCCTCAAGATAGATCCACCGAGATGCTGTTCTTTGATTCACACACATGCATGCACGAGTGCGCGCGCACGCGCACACACACACACACACACACACAGTGAACAAGAAGCTTCTGGGCTCCGACACCTGGAGGGCTACCCAATCATTTAAATAACGTCTTCTAGGATTTGACGACACTCTCGCTTCTGAGAATCCGTTAGGATTAGAAACGCGAGTGGATTCTGACTCAGAGGCTGCTTGGTGAACTGTTGAAATAATTCATCTTGGGATTGCGTTCACCAAAGTCCCCTTCGGAAGGTGACTTCCCAGAGGCTGCCGAGAAAGGAGGACGGTCGAACGACCCCTCCGAGACGCATCTGATGTTCAACGATCCCAACCGGATAGTTGTTCCCGCACAGACGCGGCAGGGTGGGCCAATGAATTTCCCACCATGCTCTGCAGCCTCAGATAGGAAAGCCCGCAAGAACATCAGAAGCGGGCTGGAGCAGGACCGCGGGTAACGGGCGCTCGTTTGCGGGAACAGACTCTAAAGCCGGATTGCTGGCCCACGCACAGTGGGCGTTGCCCTGAAGCGCACACCAGCCCTTCACTCACGCCATGCGGTGTTTATTTTTATGGCAAAGCTGAAATTCCGCCACGGTTTGCTCGGCTAAGAGAATCCAGGCGAACACAGCGCCAGGCTTTTGAGAAAGTTGGTGTTGTGTCTTCTGGATGATGCCGGGGATTGAAGGGGACACCTTTCCCTGAGGGATGCCGGGTCCCCTCCCAGTCCCGCCCAGCTCCTCCGATGAGCCGGAAATCACGCCCTCGCCGGCTGATCCCACTCTACCGGGAAGGTGTTAGAAGCCAGGCGCAGATAAGTGAGAGTTACTCACCATGTCAACGGTCTGCATGGAAGGTGACAAGCGTGCTCTGCAGAAAACCGTTTCCCGTATTTGTGGGGCGCAGTTAGTAAATGAACTTTTTCTCGCTTCTCCGTTCCTCGGACAAGGCCAGCAAGAATGGATGCCCACCCACGGGGCTGGAGGGTCATGGACACCGAGAGTGACCCACTCTCTGAGCAGACTGGCTCGTGCAAAGGCCTGAGAAGACTGGAGGGAGAGAGACCCGTGTATCCATGTCCAACGCTGAGTGACAGAGCCTGCGCCCAGGTCCTCAGGCTTCGGGTCCTGCCGAGCTAAGTGTGGCAAGGCCACCCAAGATGGGATCCTTGGGGGGCGATGCCAGACGCTCTTTCTCGTCACTGGCATCGACCTCAGCTGGCCGTGGCTTTGACATCACAGCCTTTCCTCGCCTTTTAGGCAGTTCTTGAAAGCAAACCCTCACAACCCCTCATGCTGCTGTGTGGTCACCTCCGTGGTCACGCCCTAAGTGACACATGGCTCCAAAACAAACTGGCAGAGCCGCGGTCCGCTGACCACAAAGGACAGCAATTCGCTGACAGCTCAGAATGACGGAGGTTTGTCCTCGAAACGGGCTCTTTTTAGTAAAAGAGAATATTTGCATTCAGGGACTCGGAGCCAGAATTGCCTCCTTTCTCCACTGGGAGCTGTGTTTCTGGACACGCTGGGTGGCCCGGTGACCCCGCTGAGGAGGATCACCACGGCTGTGCCCCTGAGGCCTGTGTCCGCTTCTCAGATGGCCCTCAGCCCGGGACGCCTGACGGAAGAAGAGACACAGATGCTCTCCTCGGCTGCTGGGTCTCCTGCCAGCCCTGGGTTCTGTGTGGTTTATTCTGTATGCGGTCCCGTGTCCATTAGCCTCACTTTGAAAACTACGGCTCCCGGGTCTGGAGCCGAGGGGCGGTGACGGAGCCCTCCTCCAGCCCCGGCTGGCACCAGGGGTCCGGCCTCCTGCTGGCTTCACCGCTCCCCCAGGAGGCCCCGGCCTCCCGCCTGCCTGGAGCCAGGAGAGATGACTCAGGCTCCAGGAATCCCACACCCGACTTGAAAGGCAGACCCGCCAAAGAGAGGAGCCTCCCTGGCATCTGGCATCCTTCTGGGGGCCGTGGGGGACCCCGGGCCCTCTCCCAGGCTGGGAGGGGAAGGAATGTTATTCTTTCGCAAAGCCGCAGATGGATCTGTTTCCTGAGGTTGCTGTTCATGCTTCTGGGGGCTGAGAATACTGGGTGAGCAGAAAGTTTAATTTAACCCAGAAATGTGGCTAATGTGGATTCTTGGAGGGAAGGACATGCAGACAGAAAAAGGGTCCTCGGAGTCTGGTTCCAAAGCATGGGCTGATTCCAAAGAAAGACACAAACAATACAGCGAGAAATACCTTGTTGACTCCTCAAACAAAACCCCGCGGGATGGATAATAGGACACGGACAAGGGCCTTCAAAAGAAGACTTGGTGAGGTTTACAGATAAACACAGATGTCACAGGGCGGAAGTCTCTCTTTTATATCCAAATAAAAATAAAAATAGCACAGATAGTTCTAGAAAGTTGTCCCTGGCATCGTGTTGCTCACCCCCACCTAGAGCTCTCGGGTCCACTTGGGGAGCTTCCTGACAGGCGTCTGCAAGGCAAGGTCAGCATGCATGATGCAGGTGAGAGAAACTCTCCTGCGAGACTCAAATTCTAGTTTTTAAACCCAAGCCGGGAGGGCTTGCCACAGGAACTCTGCGCCTTGTGCCACGAGCTCATTGCCAGCTGTTGTCTTGGGTACCGACAGCCCATGTCACCCCCAGAACACAGCGAGCCCTGAGCTGCGCCGCCCGGGCCTGTGCCCGGCGGGGAACCCACGACAGGAGGCCGTCAGACGCACACGGATTTCGCAGGCTGGCGGTCAGGCTGTTGGTGGCTTACATCGGAGCATGGCGGGAGCGTTCACACCACAGAGAGTGGCCGGTGCTGCAAGACGTGGCTTTTGCTATTGCTGGTGTCGTCGCCGAATGGTGACTAACTGACCCGCATGCCACTGCCCGGGTCGGAGCAGGAAGGATGAGAAGGGAGCTCTGGCCGTCGGGAGGGACTTTAAGGCAAGTCACTAAGGCTTCAAGGGTGTGAGCCACACTCTGATGGGACAAGGCTGGGGGTGGGAACAAAAAATCGGGACATTTCCTATACCATACACTTCTCTTTTGATTGAAATATTTACAGTAATTATACATCATTTTATGTCATCGCCTTATTTCCTTGACTCAACAGGGACGATCTCAATGTCTAAATTGATTATTTAAAAATGGCGATATAAAAATGTTGACTTCTGGAAGTCATTCCATGACTCTTTTTATTAAAAAAAAAAAAACTATTTAGAAGCTATTTTTTTTATATAACATTAAGATGGAATCTGCCAGAAACCAGGCAGAAACTCACTCATCGAATAGTTTCATTCAGAATACGACTCGATTAGAATTCGACCTGCCCGTCTCGTCCAAGGGCTGATACGAGCATCTGAACTGTCCCCTCCCAGCTCCTGCTGCCGACCTGTGACGGCAGAGCTGTTAGTTTTCAAAAGACGGGATCGACACCCGACTCCCTGCATCTGTCCGGCTCGCCGCGGGGACACACACGCCTGTCACCTGTGCACGTGGCTGGCCCTTCTCCAGCCCGCGCTTTCCTGGGGAGAGCAGATGCCCGCAGACCCCTTCGGAGGCGGAGCCACTGACGGGACCCTGTTCTCTGCCTCTGGAGGTGCTCTGGGTCTCCACCCCGCCCCCCGCCCCGACCCCAGAGCAGAGCCCCACGTGGAAAAAAAGGAGACACCACCGGTGTGAGCAGGCACAGCCACGAGCGTCACCGCCTGGCACCAAACGCCAGGCTTCACTGAAAAGCCGCAGGGCTGCTCAGGCGAGGGGTGTTGTCTCGGCGTGGGAACCCCAGCTTCGTGGCAGGGTAAGGGGCAGCAGTGAGCCGCCCTGGTTTGTACCCCTGGGACCGACCTGCGTTCTTCCCGACCCACGGTCACGCTTCCGAACTGGAGTGTGAAGAGTCTGGAGCCGAATTCGAACACCATCGGGGGGTGGGGGGCAATCCACGACGTGCCCTCCACGGGACACGCTCCGGAGAGATCTGTCGAGTTTTAAAACTACCGTGACCTTTGACCATTTCCCTTCCGGGAATTTATGGCACCCATGCCCACGTGTTACAAGGATCCCTTGCCTGTCCACGCCTATTCGCCGGAGCATTGTTCGTATCACGAAAAATTGTAAACCGTCTAAACAACCTTAAATCGATATTTAAGGGAGCGCTGATAACACAGAATCCAGGCAGGGTTTTAGGAAAGAAGGAAGCAGCTCGCTGTGCCCTGATGAGAAGGGAACCCCAGGATGGGGCCTTGAGCAGCAGAGTGGGGACACGGAAAAAGCGTGCTCAGTTCTGGGTGTACAGGGGAGGGAGAGATGTTCACGCTTAGAATGCACGTGACACGCCTGGGCGAGGCGACCCTGGAAACGGCCTCCAGGGACGGCCCCTCAGGGAGGGGACCAGGGATGAGAGGGGGCTGGGGCCAGTGGAGGGGAACAAACATTTTACTCTCTAGATCTTCTGAATCGTTCAGGTTTTAAAAAATAATGAAAGCAAGAAGGAACGTCTTGGCCCATGCAGTTTGGCCGACGCTCCAGACGCGTCCTACGATTTCACTGGACTGAGAGTGACTTTTTTGCTGCCAGGACTTGTGACACAAAGAGGGGTCCAGGGAGAGGTGGCCAGAATCCTGCCCCTGAAGAGGAGGTGAATGAGACTCACACGCACGAGTGATCAGCCGGCCACGGAATCTCCAGGGGGAAGGAGCAGGTTTCACCGTCCCGTAACCCCAACCTCTGCCGGACACACGCATCCCTTCCACACGTGCACGCCCTGCCCTTGACCTTCGGCTCAAACACCCGCATCTGAAAAGTCACGCCGCTCGGCTCACAGTGGCCAGTGAGAGAGGCGCCAGGGAACCCTTCGTGCCGGGCCTGGCGCGCGGTATATGTCCGATGAATGGCCATCTCGTTGACCGTGAAGGAGGCGGAGCCCCATGCGCTTGGGGGGACGGAGCTGCCATCGCTTTCACGTTCTGCCCGTTCCCCCTGCGCTAAGCACCCCCACGGCGCTGCCTCGCGGGGACCACGTGCTCTGAGCTGACGGCGAACTGTGTGATTGATTTCTCAGCCGCTTCCGTTTGCACTGACATTTTCAGAGATAAAAGTCCAGATGAGCTTTTTTTTTATTCTTTTTTTTTTTTTTTTTTTTTACATATAACATGTTATTTTAAGTGTCCTTGTTTGGGGAGCACACACAGTCAACGCAAGGAGTGAACTCTTTTTTTTAGGGGGCAGGGTGTTCGTGAATAACGACACGTGGCTGTGACATGGACATTCGGAGGCCCCTATTCTGAAAAGCGAAACCCCAAAAGATATGGGTATGTGGGGGCAAGGGAGAAAATGTGAATATATGCAGATATGGAGCCTAGGTTAAAAAAAAAAGACAAAATAAAAAAAAATACACATTAGTCTGGAAGGACTGGATTCTAATTATAGCATTGATCCCGAAACCGTCTCTGGGACATTCAGAGTCCTGGACCATTTGGGGACCTTTGCACAGTATTTTGGCTAAAAGCAAAAACGGCAAAAAGCTTGATCTTTCAGAAGGGTAACGAGGCACAGCATCGGAACGCAGACGCCCGCGCTCTCTCTGTCCTCCAGGAGGCAAGGAAAGACGGGGCAGGGCGTTGCACAGGCGGAAGAGTGGGCAGCCCCCCGAATTCTGAGGCGGGACCCTGGGGTGCCCAGGAGAACGGGAGCTTTGCTGGGTGGCGGTGGGGGGGTTGCGGTGGGTGGCGTCACCTCCCTGAGCGCCGTGCTCCTCGGTTGAGTCCCCGCGAGGGTCAGGTGCTCCAGCAGGCCCTCATCGTCCCTGCTCAGGGACGCCCCCCACACCCGATGCGATGACAGGACCCCGGCCGGGAGGCTCAGGGTGAGGCCCCCGCTCCCCGCCAGGGCGTCCTCGGGTCTGTCATGTGGCCGGGGCTGGAGGGACGCCAGCACCCGGGCTGCTGCTCGCCTGCTCTCCGCAGCCTCCCTCCTGACGGGGACGCACGGAGACGGTGGCCAGAGAGGAGGCCTCACTGCCCACACGTCCAGCCGGAGATGCCCAGCAGCGTCTCCGCCCGGCCCCTGCGTGAGCCCGCTCGGCGGCCACCCCGGGCAGCGGGCACCGCTGGGACCCCATCTCACAGGTGAGGACGCACCAGCTGTGCCCACCGCTGGCCTCGCAGGTAACATACGGATTACATGTGGCCAGTTGTCCCTCGGGAGCTGATAGAGGGAGACGGGGCAGGTGGCCAGGTTGGAGGGGTGGATGACGGCTGGTTCGGGAGGTCAGGCCTCGGTCGGGCTCAGCCTCCGTGGGCTCGGTCCGGCTCGGCTTGTCCCGCCCAGGGTGGCAGGCCCCGCTGAGGCTGGGCAGCAGGAAGGAGAGAGAGGGGGGGGACTTTTGGGGACAGTGATGCAGCCCCTGGTTCCACAGCCAGGTCGGGGGCTGGTCAGCGGAGCAACTGCACCTTCAGGTGAGAGGGGAGAAAGCCAGTGATACCCAGAGGGGAGAGGCGGGTGGGGGAGCGCCCTGGCTCCCCAGCCCCCACGGGCTTCCCGCACCCCCTTGCGGGGTCGTCTGTGTCCCCGTCTTCTCACGACAATGGGACTCCTCCAGCCTTGTCCCTCTGCGGCCCAACACTAGCAGAATGCCCGGGCCCGAGTGGACGCTTGACGAGCAGGTCAAGCGGCTGGGGAACCAACACGTAACAGGAAGAGTGGGAAATGCTGAGTTAAAAATCCACATCGAGCGGACACTCCAGGCGCTGCCCCCGCCCTCCGCTGCGGCCGGTTCCCGGGAGCGGCCCCCTCGGCACCTCCGCCCCCCACCGATCGCCGCGTGCCTGCCTCGCGCCTTTGGCCCTCTGTGCCGGCCCCTTCACCGCCGGCCCCGGTGTCCCCCACATGTGCCATCGCGGCCGGAAGCCCCAGCGGGTCCCACGGTCACCGTCTCTGGACTGTCCCGTTGTACAGCTGAGCAAACAGAGGCTCCCCCGTTCGCTCAGGGCCCCTGAGCAAAGCTGACTCAGCCCCCAGGCCCCGCGACCCCCGGGCCGGGGTCAGCTGTCCCCTCCCTGCCCCTTGTCCTCCTCGGCAGGTCTCCCAGCAGACCCCAGGGTCCCCTTCGTCACCTGACTCCAGAGCTGTGACCACGGCCCCATCCCAGCACCCCTGCGACCACGGGCGGCGGCTGGCTTCCTGCCTTTCATGGCTTCATGCACCACGGAGCACGGACGGTGTCCCGGGCAGCCAGCTCCAGCCGCTGGTCCAAGGAGCACCATGCCGTCCCCTCCGCCGCCAGCCACCACCGCCCAGACACTTCCTGACTCGAGCCAGCCACGACGACGAGGCAGGCAGCCGGCGACCTTCACCCGCCCTTTCCTCTCTCCTTCTGCACGGAGAGCGGAGTCCTGCCCCCTTCCCGCTCGCTGGGGACGGGGACGGGGTTCTCGCTGGGGCCAGACCCTGAGCCGCCAGGAGGAAATGAATGCGAGCGCTATAAATAACTCGGGCTATTCAAAGCCCTGCAGTGAAGGCAGCGCCCGGGCCGGACGGGGGGAGCGGCCGCAGCGGGGCCCAGCGGGCTGTGTGAACCCGGGGGGGGACGGGCCCCGTCTGGAGAGAGCGGCCAGATGCCGGCTCCCCGGGGACCCCGAGTAACCCAACGGTCCCGCTTCTCAGGCCGAGCCAGAAACTCGGTTTTGATGTGACATGTCCGGTTTGAAGTGTAATTAAAACCTTTAAGACGCCCCATGAGCCAACGTCGGGCCCGTTTCTCCCAGCCCCTGACCCTAAGCGGGGAAGGCAAGGAGCACGAGGGCCCGGAGAGGGAGGACGGCAACGTGGGGGGGGGGGCGGGTAGTAGGGGGGACCGGGTGACTGACAGCAGGTGCCAACAGTGAGCGACTCTAACCTCCCAACTGCCCTCACCCCCGTGATCCAGGAGGGCTGCCTGCAGGCGGTGCCCGGGCAGGGCCCGGGAGGGAGGCGAGGTCATCTCCACTCTTCTCAAAGGCCCTTCAGATGTGCAAGACCTGGACGTGGCCCCATAGCGCAGCGGTGAGCACGTCTGCTTTACACGCAGAAGGTCCCAGGTTCACGCCCCAGTGGAGCCACGGTCCACGGTCTACGGCCACGTCACCCTGGACAAGCCCCATGTCTGATCTCGGAAGCTAAGCAGGGTCGGGCCTGGTTAGTACCTGGATGGGAGACCCCCTAGGAAGACCAGGTGCTGTAGGCGTAAATAATAATAATAATAAATAATAACAATAATAAAAACATCTGCGAGGCCTTCCTCTAGCTCAACAAGGAGACCAGGCGGGTGCTAGCGAAAACTAGTCTGCTTCCCCCTTAGAAATTCTTCTGCTTCTAAGAACGGAAGGCAAGGCCCCGCCCCCACCCCAATCTGCAAGTGTAAGGGTGTGTTCTGCCACATGTAAGCCTCTGGGGCAATGTCATTTAGGATCACTGGGGTGACAGGGACAGCAGCTGGCCACCGTCCCAGCCCTCCAGGGAGGAGAGGAATTCTGATTACTCAGAGGGCAGGAGACCGGCCCGCGGACGGGGTGCGTGGGGTGAGGAAAAGCCAGAGTCGCCACCGGCCTGGGGGGGTGGACAGGGTTGTCTGGGAAGCCGGCGGGACCGTTTGACAAGTGATGGATGATGGAGCAGCCTCTTGGGAGAGAAGTGTCCCAGAAGAGCAGCAGGAGGCAGCTTCCGTCGGGGACAAGGCTTAGTCACCGGAAGACGACAGACAGACTTCGCTCAGCCCAGGGGACCC
Organism: Macroglossus sobrinus; assembly: GCA_004027375.1. Lineage (NCBI taxonomy): Eukaryota > Metazoa > Chordata > Mammalia > Chiroptera > Pteropodidae > Macroglossus > Macroglossus sobrinus. The sequence goes on from PVKZ01005232.1 coordinate 20,383, forward strand.
TGATCTAACCCAGGGGACAGCGGCCAAATCCTGTGCAAACAAGATTTGGAGTCCCAACAGTGAGGGGCTCTCATCATGGAGCAGCCAGACCCAGCCCCAGAGGAGGGGGGCGCGTCCGTCCCCACAGCAGCCCCGGCTGTGCTCCCAGAAGAGACGCCCCCCCCCCCAGGGAAGGGGCCGCAGGGGCCAGCAAAGGGACTGGGGGAGCAGTGAGGGCCCGGGAAGCATTCAGGTCCCCAAGAAGGGTCTCCAAGTGCGAATGAGACATCTCCTAGCCACTCCTGGCCTCACTGTGAGGAGGGGCAGGTAACCGGCAGGGACAAGAAAGTGCACGCTCAGGGGTGGCAGGACACACTGTTAAGCGCCCGCGTTGGACCAAGAAAGCGCGGGGTGCGGGAGTAGCAGGACGCCCCCCGGGCACACCTCGGGGCACGACGTGTCACAGCGCTCGCTGAGCCCGGCCGCCCGTCTTCCAGGGCAGGCGTTCCGTCTCCGTCATCGAAGGCCCTCTCTCCCGTGACGAGGAGAGCATCTGCGTATCAGCACCGAGCTCATCGAAGAGCTACGTCTCCCGTCGCATGTCACGGCCGCAGACCTGCACATCAGCGGTGCCCAGGCTTCGTGTCACTCTGTCTCGAAACACGGCCTCGCCCGGAAGCGGAGAACGCGGGACGGATGAGCGTGGGGCGGCGCTGATCGGAGGGGGACGGGCCCGGGGTCCGGGCACAGTCCCACGCGGCGGCCCCTGGCGGACCCCGCGCCCCCTGTAGGCAGCTCCTAGGGCTGCATACAGCACAGCGTGAGCTCAGCGTGTGGACTGATGGGGAAGCCAAAATCAGGGCGACGCCTGCTCGCTGTGTGGGGACAGGGGACAGAGCGGCCCAGCTCTGGGATGCCGCGTCTCCCGCCCATCGTGGCAGCAACCCCCCGACATCTCGGTGGCAACACCGATGGCCGCCAGCTCAGCAGTTTCCACGCCGCCCGAGCCCGAGCTCTGCCTGTCACCACGTGACACGACTGAACCAGGAGCGGCTGCTGCAGTGCCATCGTTGGCTCAGCAGGCCGCGTGTGTGGCACGGGTAACAGGGCGTGAGCCTGGACGACGGCAGTGGGGGTTCGGAGCATCGCCCCACCACTGCCGGACCGCGTGGCCCCGGGCACACTCGGCTCCCCGCTCTGTAGAGTGCCGAGAATAACCCGCCTTGCAGTCTTGTGGTTAGAAAGACTGGACCACAGTGGTCCAGAACTCTGGTGTACTCAGAAACAAACACCCTGAACCTGTTAAAAAATATATGGGTTTGCGAAACCCTGACTTACACATAGGTATCTGTAGGTGTGTAGTATTTTCGACAAAGACTCCAAGTTATCCCGGCGTAGCCATGACAACGGGGAGGAAGTCGCGGCCTCACATCGTCTGTCAGCTCAGCTTCTTGGGGAGTTTACCAGATCCCACCTCGAGGCGCCTCTAGACCCACCTCGTGTTCCCAGGAGTGGTCGGCTTGAGGGGCGGGCAGGGCCTATCTCCCAGCCGCTGCAGAGAGCCCTGAGTCCCCCCTGCTCTGTGACAGAGAGAAAAGTGAGCCGTGCGCCAATGGGACTTTGAAAATCCTCTGTTAAAAGCATCTCACTATCAACAGATGTTCAGGTCAGAAGAATGATGCCTCCTGCAAAGAGATGTGCACCTCTGAATCCCTAGAAATGGCGAATGTGTTTCCTTACATGGCGAGGCGGGCTTAAGGTCACGGGGGGAACTAACACCCGCCCCCCGTATTGTGGTTTTATTCATTTATCCCACGGGAATAAGACGACGCCGTGTTCAGCACGTACTAGAGGTTCCATAAATGATGTACGTAAATGACCGAAGAGCTTCTTTGTTTTGCTCTGTTCTTATTATCCGAGTCCTTTAAATAAGCGTTCGATTTTACTTTGGCCAAAGAGTAGTTAATGCCAGAGAACCCTGGAGAAAGCACGAAGCAAGGAAATGGACACAGGTTTTGAGGGTTAACACGGAGCCTTCGGGGACACACCGGTGACCAGCCGTCTGCACTGAGTTCAAAACAGTTTGTAGGATCGCTTCCAATTTTTTACGACCGAAGGCGACGGAAATGTATTCACATATGACAGATATTGACAGCGCAAATCACAATCTCCCTAATGTACAGAGAATAAGATTTAAAAAAAGAGAGAGAGAGAGAGAGACAAGGACAAATGACAAGAAGGATATGAACGGATACTTCACAGAAAAGAAAATGTAAAGGACTTCCATCTCCCGAAGCCAAGTCAATCCATGAAGCTTCTGACTCCCACTTATAAGAAGAGAAAAGCAAATGAAAACCGCACTGGGATTCAAGAGTGTGAGAACAACCCGTTGGCACGTTTCTCGCTTTTATACACACAGCCGACGGAAGTGAAAATCTGTACAGTTCCATCAGACAGTAATTTGACGATACCTATCAAAATGGTCGATTGGTTCCTGTTTTCCATTCATTCATTCAATGTGGGGGATTCATCGGATACCCCGAGAAATAAAGGGATACGTTGCGGCTTTATTGGGGATACAGCAAAATATTGGAAACGACCCAAACACTCATCAATAGGAGATGGGTTCTATAGATGATACAGAACCATATTGTGGAATACTGTACAACTATAACAGATGATAAAACGCTCGTGATGTGACATGGAAAAATCCGCAAGATATATGGTTAAGTGCAAAAGAGAAAAAAAAAAAAACAAGAAAAGAAACAATGCATAGTATGCCATCTCTTCAGTAATAAAAGGAGGAATGGCAAATAAGGCTATTTATATTTGCTCATATGCATTAATTGGATATTATTAATTATTCTTTATTAGTCCCTTAAGAAATTACCCGGTTTGACAGTTTCAGAAGATAAACCCATCACTAAACCATCCCCTTTTAGTCGTACAAACCTACATTCTACCCATGTAGAAATAAGCTTTCCTACTTACTCAACTAATGAAAGAGCCACATCATTTATCATCCACCGGGGACACTTTTTAGAGCTAAACAGGACACTCCTCGTAATTATGTGGGGACAAAAGCCTTAGCCAGGCTGCCCAGGCTGGCAAAAGCACAGAGCATTTATAAGGTTGGTTTGGTTGTAATGGATTGAATCACGATACGATTATGATAGAAACTGCTTCCAAGGGACACAAATCGGACTCTCATCTGTAGAGGCACCTTAAACAGAGCTGCGTCATTTAACAAACCCTCAAACTATCCGAGCGATCCACCCGCCCAGCCACCTCACCCTGGTCAGAACCAGCGACGTGTCCGCCACGATCTATGGCCCCCTCTTAACTTGACAGGTGTTCCAAAGTCGATCTTGCTGTCATTTATTTGAATTTATTGCTCCTAATTCTTTCCCTCATCTGAAATTGATTTGTGTGTGCGTATTTTTATCGTTGTTATTGGGCTTTCTAGGAGAAGAACTTTAAGTTTTAACTTTTCCCCGTTCAAGATGTAACAGATCTTACCAAATGTGTCACGGCGATAATGCTCCATCCTCAGACTTCCGTCTCCCAAAGCCAGGTGGATCGACACCAAGAAAGATTTCGTCCACCTCGCCTTCTATATACTAAAGTCCTCATTTTAATTATTTCGCAGATTTTGTCAGCTCACTTTTTCACATGGACATACCCCAGGTCCCTTTGTCCTATTTGTAATGAGAGAATGAGGCAGGCACACCTCAAATGGTCTGCAGCATGTGTTATATGTTTGTGTTTGCGTTTTTATCTCGTTGGAAAATTGGTCCTAGCGTGCCCCCTTAGCTTGTTCATAATACACATGAAGTATTGTCGTCTTAATGAACATTTTTGCATCATAGCCCCAGGGTACACTTGTGTGCCTGACTCAGCTGGTGAGATTGAGAGTCCGTCCACACCTTTTCTGATGACCTTTTGGTATTTTCATATTTCTCTGGTGCCAGAAAAAGAAATTTCTCCCTGTCCACATCCCACTAATGTATTGCTGAGAAATGAAGATGAATTTATTCTGGTAAAGTAGACACGGGACTTACCCTTCTAATATCTGTTATGACAGAAAATATTTGGTAAAGAGAGAGGGAAAAAAAATGGCCATTTTCACACAATGGAAATAAAAACAAAATTTCCGATAAATTACTCGGAGTTCTACAAAATTCCGATCTTTCTTTAAACTTTACATGGCCTCGGATAGAATGAATCTGGCTGGGAAGGCCTGCTTTAGCTCATTAGGTCTGGTAATGAGGACAGTTTGGGGACACGGCTGCTCGCAGCTGGAGGTCTCCGTGTAAGCCAGGTTCCAAGTCCAGAGATGGCATTTGACTCAGGCATTTAATAGCGAACCGTGTTCCACGTTTCATCCTCTTGTAGAGAATTCACACAGGACAGCAAAAGGCGGTTGGCAGTTCTCAGGATGCATCCCTGACCTTTGATCCTGCGACGACACTCTGGTTTCTCTTCCTCGGAGCTGGGTGCATGAGGGGATGCAGCTCAGCGAAGGATGTCCCTTTGAGGCCCTGTCTCAAATCCACAGGGAATGTGCCCCATTGTGTGTCAGCGACTTTGCCTTTGCATGCTTTACTTAGCCTTCTGCAAAAAAAAGACTTCTAATCAGAGCAGAGCGCCATGGCCGAGGGGCGCAGGAGGCTAATTGGGGCCGAACAGGCTTTGCAGCGTTGGATCCGGGCCAGCAACATCTCCGCGGGCGCCACGTCAGTATCCCAGGGCCCGGCATCGCTGAGAACAGTCGGTGTGGTTCTGAAGTTGTTTACCAACAGCAGGAGGCAAAGGAATGTCTGCTGGAGCCGACATTCTAGACTGGCCCTCTCCTGACTCTGCCGAGCGCTCAGACAGAAATCCATCTTCATCGGCCCGGCCCGGGTCTCATCGAGATGCTCACATATTTTTTAATCTCCATGGTCTTTCAGAAACATCCTGGTTCCTCGCCTCTTCATGGCCATCCATGTGTTATCCCATCAAATCAACCCATGTCTGCATCTTCCTTAAGGACTAAACGTTTCGAAGCCAATTGCCTAGACAAACCTCACGGCGTCCTACTTTCAATGGCATAAGAGGCCACAGCAGAGTTTGTGTGCTCTCCGGTTACGTAACTCTGATTACATAAAGTTCTCAGCCAGGTAATTTTCCATTTGGGATTCCCCAGGCCATTAGAGATCGGTCTCAGAAAACGCATAAATAATATTTGCTGAACATAACCGAGGTCATTATTTCTGCCTTACAAATAACATTACGACTATAAAATAGTTTCACATCGAAATGGAGCTGACAGTGTGTAACCTTGGGGCTGATATCCTGGGGTCCCCGTCTGAAGAGCCGGATGTGGGCTCCCAGCACATGGCAGGGGAAAAAAAGAAGGTGACTGAGCCCGAGTCTCTCCTGTGTCATCACACTTTCGATCCCATTTAATGCCCACGACCGCCCCAGATGTTGGGGTTACTGGTTTCCTATTACAGACGAGGAAACGGAAGCTCAGAGAAGTTCCATGTCTTATTCGAGATCGTTCCAGCTGACAGAGTCCGGATTTGGACGTGGATTTAGCTCCCTGTGAACCCGTGTCCCCGGGCGAGGAATGAAGGATGGGCCCTCGGGACCAGCTGAGTAACTTAGCGTGTGTCCCAGAAACTGGGGTATGAAGTAGTTGGAGAGAAACAGTGACAGAGGACACTCTTCAAATATGACCTAACGCCGGCCTCCAAAGGACATCTGGGTGGGCCTTGGTGGCTCTGTGGGACTGATAGGGCGGCTTGAGGAAGTCTGGTCAGGGGACACAGGGACTTTAGGACACATCTGAGACAGACAAAAGAGTCACACTGACTCATCCGTAGGCTGATCTGAAGTGAGTCCTACAGTGCGGTGAGATCAGGCTGGACCCACGGACGGAACAGAGCGGAAGTGTCTCTGGGGGGTATAGAAAAGGGGGGACGGGAAGCTGGGGGATGTCAGAGAAGGATCCTAGACTCAGGGGAAAACCAACAGCATTGGGAAAATCAGAGACCCAGCTCAGAGGTGGCCTGGAGGAGGACAGGAAGTGGGTGCCCACCTGCAGGGTGAAGATGAGAGGACTTTATTTTAAATGAGGCTTTTGTTTATTAGTTTTCACAAAGCAAACGAAACGCCATAGTCCACCGTGTTGTTGACATAAGAACATTCAAACCTGTAGAAAAATTGTCTAAGAGTTTATTTTGGCCCAGCCGATGACACCGTTGGGAAGCGAGATCGCAGATGCTAGGGAGGGTGACAGTTGTGCGGTTTCTCTCCTACGTTTGGAATTGAGGAGGACACACAAAGATTAGGTGAAGGCGGAGGAAGGCAAGGTGGGCACTGGATTACAGGACAGATAACAAGTGTGCGTGCTTCCTCGGAGGGCTCTGGGACAGGGGCCGTTCAAAGGTGTGTTAACCTAGACGCAGGATAACAACAGACAGGGCTCAGTTAAGGTGAGGATAAACCTTTCATAGGCCTGAGGCTTGACGACTCACTATGATGGGAAGTTATGATTGGATCACCCTGTGGGGTGACTTTCGGTCAGGTTTATCACAGAGCCCCTTTTCATCCGCAGTAGGAACAGACTGAAGAGGAAAAGTCACATGATTGTGTCAACGGAGGCAGACGAGGCATTTGACAAAAACACACATTCATAATTTTAAAAAAAACTCTCGGTAAATTATAGAGGGAACCGTTCTTGACTTGATAAAAACTATCTATGAAAAAAAAATCCTACAGCTAACATCACACTGAACAGTGAGAATTAGAAGCTTCTCAACTCAGATTCCAACGAGGCAAGCATGCCCCTCTCACCACTCCTGTGCAACATTGTACGGGAAGTCCTCGCTAATGCAATAAGGCAAGAAAAAGAAATGAAAGGTACAAAGATTAGGGACGGAAGACGTTGAACTGTAGGTGACATGATCATCCTTACAGAAAATCTGAAAGAACAGACCCCCCCCCCCCAAAAAAAAAAGGCCTGGAATGAATAGGCAATTCTAGCAAGGTTGCAGTATCCAAGTTTAAGCAATGGTAAAGTACGCAATGCTCTATTATTGTACTAAAAAGAAATAATATCGTACTTTCTATTTTGCAACTTGCTTTTTTCACTTAATGGCATGCCTTAGACATCTTTTCAGCACTGGTAGGTATTCATCATTCTTTGTATGTACGTAAGCATTCCATTAGATGATGCAAAAGTCACTTGCCTTGTCCCATACTGATGGCATTTAGGTTGTGTGTGGATTCGTTGGTTGGATGGGGTGTGATTGCTTGCAGTCTGATTTCACAGATCCCCTTATTAGTTCAGTAGTCCCTTAAATCTTTTCAAAATACAAAGTAGGACTTATATACAAAAATGTTTCTAATATATTCATTTACATAAATAAAAATTTTAGAGTCATACTATCAGCCATGTTTACCTCTGAGAAGCAGAGGAGTTAGAGAGGAATTACGTGTGGCAGAAACATACTAACATGTTTCACTGTATTTCGTTCTCTGCTACTGGAGTTTTTACAACAAAATGTCATGCTTTTATAATCTTAATTAAAGCATGTAAACATATACGGCTGCCACGACAGTGACACAAACTGGTTCTGTTCTTCAGGGCTATGTTTCGGGGATGTATCTGGAAGTTAGACTGCCGGGTTTAATGGAATGCTCTCGAAACAGTGTGGTCTGGGGTGATTTCAGAAACGCGGCGTTCGGCCGTGGCTCCCCCCCTTGGGCACAAATAGAAGCCACTGAGTGGTGCGTGATAGAGGAGGCTTCACTCGTGCAGCTAGTGGGGAGGATTCAGGCCTAAAAATCCATGAGAAAAGGTGCAGTGGGTGGAAATGCTGGCCCAGGCCCTCCACGATGCAGCTGCCCTCCTGCTTAGTTCTAGTTCTGGGTCAGAACCTCGAGGTGAGCACCGGTGGGTCTCTCTTCTTGCAAAAGCTCAGAGCGGTAGCTGGTGCCTTGAAGGGAGGCAGAATCGTACGTACGCCTCAGGCTTTGTAAAGACAGGGCTCCCAACTGTTTCTTGGAGATTCATTCTGTGCCACCTTTTTCGGTCTCTGGTTTTATCTTCCAGAGATAAAGCCACCTGTCAAGGCATCAGGTGGCTTCCACGGTGACCAGGGCTTCAGCTGCTTTGCCCAAACCCAGAGGTTGAAAAATAAATCACTAAGCTTTGCATTGATTGGACCACCCCTGAACCAATCCCGTGGCCAGGTGACTGGCATAGACTGATTGGCTTTGATGGGCAGGTTTCGGAACCAGTCACACCTGCAGGAGGAGGATAAGTCGCTGTCATTGGCTGAGGTCAATCGAGACATGTCCCTAGGGCCGCAAAGGAGCAGATCTCAACCAAGTCTGGCTGCTGCAGGGTGAGGGAGGGCCAGGCGAGACCACAGGAACCCGACTCCGTGTGCCACATTTAATTAGAATTTAATTAATTAGAATTTTCTGTGGTTGGGAAGGAGAGAAAAAAACCAACATGTTCTGAGCCAGACTGTGTGCCAAGCACTGAGTAAGGAGCCTTGTTATTGTCTCTGATCCTCACAACGACTTTTGAGATGGGCACTGCTGTCTTAGTTTCAGAGATAAGGAGGACACTTTGGCTCAAGAGAGTCTGAGTCATTTGCCTGAGGCCAGACAGCTAATATGCATCAAGCCCATCTCGCTGATTTCATACGCTGCTCGGCAGTGACCTTGAAGTCCCTCTTAGCTCAGCATAATAAATATAGTTTGGATTCTAGTTCCTTGAGTGTTTGGGGAGAGGTTGTTTTTGTTTTGACCTTTTGATTGGTGCTATCCTTTAAAAGTCCTACGGGGCATTTAGAATATATATATGTGGTTAAGACTCGACTCAGAAGGCAAAGCAGAGATTTGTTCTGTTTTGTCACAGTTAAGCATCTCCCCAGCCGCGGAGGTATTTGATGTGCGTTATCAGATCCTGGCCTGGAACCAGATCCCAGGAATGACTCACGGATGGCTGATGTAAGAAGCGTCTCGGGTAGGGCCGTAATGTGGTACCCGGGTTCAGTGCACTTACTGACATCAAATCAGATATCTCCTCTCGTCGTGGGTGACCAACGATGACGTCATGAACGAGGCACTTCGATGCAGTTCAGAGAGCTGAGGGCAAGTTATGAAAACCAGGGAACGCGAAACGGGGCGCTACGAAGAGGTCACCTGTCCCCACCCCACTCCCCCACCCCTGCAAAGCTGCTATCGTCAGCTCCTGGCGGATCCTGGTGGAGAAAATCAATGAGCTCAGGTCTGCCCTTCACCCTGAAAGAAGAGGAAAGGTCAAGAGCTGCCCCCGAGGGACCTCGTGAAAGAGGAAATGTCACATCCCCCGTCCCCTGCAAACGTTGGGCTTTCTGTTCTGTCACCAGCATCTGAGAATGGCAATCTGAGGACTAGTCCCTGATTGCCATTCTGGCTGAGTGTGCGTGGGCAGGTGAGTGCAGTTGGTGCCCAGGCAAATACACAGACGTGCCACCCAGCGTGGGTGGTCACGAGGGCCCAGGTAGGGGAGCAACCCCGAGTAGCGATGCCAGAACAACAGCCAGAGACGGAAGGTGTCTGCACCCTCTCCCCTTTTGCGCTCAGAAGTACTAGCTTAGGACCGCCGCCTGGGAAAGACCAGTTCCCACACAGATCTGCACATCCCAATACCCAGCGACCAAGACGAAGAACCGACTCCAAGTTCTCATAGTTCATCAAGATCCATTTTTCTTCAGAGAGGCCACACAGAAGTTCTGTCGTTGGAATGATTCACTGTGCTGAGACCGTCGCCTGAAATGTTGAAATGCCCTCGAGCTGTGCCATGCGAAACCTAGTCCACGAGAGGTGTGTCCAGACCGGTGAAAAGGGAGGTGACACCCATGTTAACATTTTCTCAGAAGCAGTTCAAAAGGGACACTCTGAAGCGTACTAGTCTGAGGATGTGACACCCCAAAGTTGTCATGATATCGATTAAAACATAGGGACGCACCGGTGGGTAAAGCGAGGTGCGGGGGGACTGCCACATCATCATGGCTGAGAACATCGCCCACCTTTCTGAGGAAACCGGCCTGGGGGAGTCGCCCAGGTTCTCGCAGAGGCAGCCTCGAATTCTGTCAGGTGACCCTCGGCCCACCAACCGATTGGACCAGAGGTGGCCGCCCTCCCCTCGTGGGCCATGGAGAGCCCTGTCATGCAGCTGGCGGGGGGGGGGGGGTCCACAATATTCATTCAAAAATAAAAACGTGGGTTCTCTTGTTCAAAACACAGCTGGAAAGTACCATTTAAGTGTAATACACTAGACAGCTTTTTCCTTGTTTTCACAGTCTCTGGAGGTTTTTTATTATTATTATTTCCTATTTAACATCATTTTAAGTCAGGAAAAAACTAAATTTAAAAATTTTTTTTACTGCGAATTTGATCATTCTTCTTTATAGTGTGCAATTTCTGTTTCAATGCAACCGTAACAGTGTTTCATTAATATGCTGACCAGCCAAAAGTATGCAGTGATGTTTTGTAGCGCATACGCGCATACATAATTTCTTCTGAGTAGAATATTATCTACACTGCAAAATGTCAACTGGATTGTTTTCATGTCACTCCCTGATAGGCCCATACTCTGTAACGCTCTGCTTTCGGCTTACGGATGAGTAAGGAAGGACCGAAAGGAAGAAGAAAAGGCTTCCCGCTTATGCCCATTCCTTCCAAGTGGTCCTTTTCAGCATCCTCTTCAGCATCCTTTTCAGCATCCTTTGAGCGGCTGGCTCATCCGGCGGGGTAACAGGAGTGAGGAAGGGCATGCCAGGCCTCCCTGGTCTTCTGTTTCTCACAAAGCCTTGACTCCTCCCCGCACTTGGAGTTAAGTTCTGGCTCTCACGGGAGGTGTGGCCTCCGGGGGTCGTCCCCGCCCCCTCCCCTGACTCGGTGGGAGATGCAGCGCCATATCGCTTACCTTGTACTCAGGTCGCACCTCGCGGAGCTCTCGTGCACCCGCTGTCCCACTGCGTCTCACCCACAACACGCAAGTTCCAACCTCAAATTGTTAACCATTCTGAGTAGCGAATCCGGCGAGCTCTGAGCACGGAGAACCTGGGTGACAACGCAGGTCCCACATCCACTGCCCCTCAGCGGGAAGGCTCAGAGCAGCTCGGCCAATCAGAGTCTCTCTGCTGGGAACTTAAATAGAGACATAGGGATGACAGATGCACCTGTCCCTCAGGACAAGGAGGAGCAGCAGAGGAAGAAATTATCTGAGCCACAAACTATCTGAGCCCAGTGAAGACGGATTCACAAACTTGGGAGTTTTTCTGAGCTTTCTGAGGACCTCCCACTCCCGTCTCTGTGGGACCTGAGCCCCCCGCCCCGGTTTCTGCGTCTCGCATGAGGTCTGGACGTGGGGCTGAAGTGGTTTTCCTTATCGCCGCACTTGGCCTTGTACTGCGCCTCTCATTCCTCAGCACGGCTGCCACGAGTCCATATTTCTCGCAGCTCGGAGCCTGATAAAGAATTAAGGTGAATGGTGGCTGCTGGTGCTATCATTTCTGAGCGAAAGAAGGCAACACAGCTGGAGTTGAGAGGAATGAACCCAAGAAGGAGTACGCGAATGACCTCAGCCCTTTTAAGTGAGGTGGCACCTGTTCACACAGCAATTCCGTTCTTAAGCAAATAAAGATGAAACAATGACGGTGGTTCTTAAATTATCCAACTGACATAATGTATAAATATGCACCAGGATGTATTCCTGCGTTATTTATAATAGCAAAAATTACAAACTACCTAACTATCCGACAGGACAGGATTGGCTACCCAGATTACATCATTAGAATGATTTTTTTTTTCCCAGACAGTATAAAGCATGTTTTTAAAAGCATATTTAGGAGTGTATATATCAAGATGATCATAATGGCAGTGCCCATTATGTCTGAGAGTATACATATTTATTTACTGACACAAATAGAACAAAGACAAGCTGTTTACAAGCCATTGATCTCTGGATGAGAAGATTAAGAGGGTTTTTATTTTTCTATTTTTCATTGTATAATTGTAATTTTATCATTAGAATTGCATTTTAGTGTATTTTAAGCTTTATAAAAGCAAACTATTAATACATTCCTCCAAAAATCCAACAAGTGCCTATCAGTATAATTCCACACTCAACAAACAATTCTGTGATTATAATTTGACCGCTCACGCCGTGGAGTGTGATGGCTAAGAGGATGCAGTTCTGAGGCCAACAGCTCTTGGCTCAGATTACTTTCTAGCTACTCGACCTTGAGTAAAAAACCTCATCGGCCTGTGTCCTTATCTATAAGATAAACTTTTCAATAAATGGCCACTTTTGGAGTCATTAGAAGGAGTAAGTGAAATGATGAACTCCCTTTGGATGGGGCGTGTTGTCCATTCTGTTCATTTCATATGCAAATATAAAATGCAGCTGGAATATAGTAGCTGCTCAATAAATATTAAGCGAGTGACTGGCGTATACAAATACCCATGCACATATGAGCACTCATGGGTAAATGACAAAATTCAGACCGATATAATTGTATTTTTCGACATCTTTTTGCCTGATATGTGTGTCACGTGATACGTACAAATGAATATTAACTTTTAAACACTTCAACTTTCTTTTACTAAAAAAAAATCTTAATGTTACGTTTCATCGCAATAGACAAGAATTTGCATGTTTTGTCTGTAAGCTTTGTGTTGAAGATCTAAATCGCCGTCATAACTGATAACCCTCTGTTTTATCATTTTTAAGTCAAATTTGTTTATTTAATGTTAATAAATAATCAATTTACTGGGCTCAAAACGTTAAACAGTTTAACAACGAAACAGAGGCCAAATTCTTTTTCCCTCCCTTATTTACTTCTCTCTTAGTCCCGCCACTTCCTCCAAACTGATAAACACTGTTATCAATCCCTTTCAGTGCTTTTCCTTGGGGTTTTTAAATATATATCTATAGATGATTAAATTGTGGCTCCCCAAAATATATCTAAGCCCTCACCCCCAGTATCTGCGAATACGACCTTATTTAGAAAAAGAGTATTTGCAACATAATTCAGTTAAGGATCTTAAGATAAGATCATCCTGGATTTGGAGACCCTAAGTCCAAAGACAGATGCCCTTTTAAGAGAAGAAAAAGGCAGAGGAATATTTGGAATAGAGACAAAAAATAAATGGGCATGTGGAGACACAGGTGGAGACTGGAGTAATGCCGTCACAAGCCAAGGGACAGCTGGGCCACCGGGGGCTGGAAGAGGCAAGAAGCGTTCTTCCCCAGAGCCTGCGAGGGAGCATGGCCCGGCCAACTTCTTGATTTGGGGCTTCTGACCTCCGAAATTGTAAAATAATACATTTCTGTTGGTTATAAACCACCAAGTTTTGAATAATCAGTTATAGCAGCCCTAGAAAATTAATATAGTATCTACTCAATATAAGAATATTGAGTTGACTTCCGTTCACTACGTCATAGCTGTTTTTAGAGTTTCGATGTGTTATCTGCACTACTGTCAGAAAAGTCAAAACTGAATAGTTTGTAAACCATAGGAAAGTTGGAAGAGAAATATTTTCAACTCTTTGATAATCCTGGGGCTTAATTATAGTCTCTTGAATTACAACCACAGGGAATTTCAAAACACATAATTTTAGCTTTCTTCTACCATATGAAATATTCTATCGGAGCAAGCAAGATCAGAGGGGTTCTATTCAGACCATCTTACCCAGAAGGTAGAAACAGGAATTCATACCCTCAGAGAGAGAGGTAGAGAGAAAATTTGCCTAAGTGGCCAATTTTCATGTCTGCATTTTCTGATTGTTAACGTTGGGGCTAAGCTCCAGTTAATGCTGAAAATAAATGTGTGTTGCTTGAAGCCAAAGGCAGAAATTTGTGAATCTCACGACTATTGCCAAGCACTGGTGGGGATGGGGAGGGAGAAGTGGACAAGGGTTTGGGGCAGTCAAAGCAGAGAGGAGCCCAGGTGGGCGGGGAGAGGCAGGGGATTGGAGGGAGGCTGTTTGCAAACGGGTGTCAGAGCACTTCACCATTTTAACCGCCAGTACTGCCTTCCCGTGCGTGTCGGCTGGATTCATCTCCAGGGATACTGGTGTAGACCACACACCTTGCCAAATCCTTTCCCACGCATCACCCTGTCTGGTCTACAGTTAGTTAGACTCTGAGACAGCTGCCATCCCCATTTCCCAGACGCAGCCACTGAAGGCTCAGCATGCGAGTAAGCGGACCCCACCAGGGTGGCCCCACTAATAAATTGTACTTGCAAGCCCTGGACCCATATTTGGGGGATTTCATGCCCAGCCTTTTCTTGAAACAGCAGCTGCTTCTGAAATCACAGTGAATCTTCCCAGCATGAGCCTCGGCCAAGCTGGTCCCCTTTCAGATGCAAGAACCCAAGAAAGCCACACCAGAGCCAGAGAAGAGCAGAGGGGACGTCGAAAGGGAGGGTGCCGTGTGACTCGTCGCGGGGAGATGTCAGGAGCGGCAGCTTTTCAAAGAAGGAACTCTCAAGCCTGCGTTAGGGACAAGACCCTAACATCGCAATGGGGGTGGATAAGGCGAGCATAGCGCTCCCTCCTCAGTGAACTACCTGATCAAGGTCGACATCAAAGTGAAGGACAATATCTGCTTTACCTGGTACATAGCAGAAGGCGATGACCCCAAAGGTCAAAGAATTTCAAAAGGGTTCTACGCTAATGTAGGGATGAGGTCCAAAAGAGGTTGTTTTACAGGAGAACGACATCAAAGAACAGAGCTTCCCTCTTCGGGGGACCCTCGAGGCTGGGCCGACTGGACACCCATCCAGAGGCAGGTCAAGTGCGCGTCTCATGCTGACCAGGGGGGCTCTGAAGGTCACGTCTGCAGACGAACCGTTGGCCTGGAGCCCTCGTGGAAGGCATGCCCGGGCCGAGGCTGAGATCCACATCTCCTATATATTATTTGCAGGCAGAGAAAGTGAAGCATCTCTCTCTTCCTAAAACTCCAGTGGGCCGAGCGGCGGCTCTCAGAGCTGACAGATGGGGTACACAGCGACATTTGCATATGTCATCCCTGTTTTGAGGCTGGATAATGCATTCAGGTCTGAGCAGGAGAAACTTTACATAAATGATTAGCCAGGCTGTGCTCAGGTGAACCTTGCCCCACTTCTGCTGCTGCTGCTGCTACTGCTGCTGCTGATCCAGAATGAACTAGAGGCTCACGCCTCTGAGCACAGAGACCTACCTGGGGTCGGAGGGGCTGCGGGGAGCCTGGCCCTGATGGCCGAGGGGTGCGTCGTCCGTGGGCTGTTGAAACAGCACAGGAGGCCAGCATCGCCTCGCTGAACCTGCGTGTGAGTTTCAGGATGCTGCGTGCTGGGAAGAATCGTGCCTCAGGGTCACGTGACACTAAGGGTTCGCATGAGCTCCACGGGGAGCACAGCCAGCTGAGAGATGCAATCAGGACAGGCAGGTAGGAGCTAATTTCTTCTCGAACCAACCAAGTATTAAGTACCTGTTGTTCTGTGTCACACTGAGGCCTGCAGGGATAAAGAGTCCCCACCTAAGAAAGCAAAATAAATTAAATCCATGTTATTAAAGCTCGTAGGAAAATTACATGAGCTGTCAGGCCCGAAATCAACATGAAAAAGAAAATGGTGGGAATGACATCCAATCCAGGATTTGCTCCAAAATAATTAATGGGGCAGGGATGGGGGGGCTCAGGTGGGGTAGAGAGAAGGGAGACTAGTTATGAGTTAGTAATTGTTGGTTGAGAAAACCACATGCTATCACTTATATGTGGGATATAAACCTAAAAGCAACAAACGAACAGGACGAACAGACTTACGGACATGGACAATAGACCAGAGGGGAGGGGGGAGAGGAAGGAAGGAGGTAGACGGGGTAAAAGGGATCAAATATGTGGTGACGGAAATAAATCTGACTATGGGAGGTGAACACACAATGTAAATATATATACGTCTTACTGTTCAAAGTGTACAGCTAAAACTTACTGGATTTCATTAACCAATGTCACCATTAAACAAATAATTAATTAGGACATAATAATAATAATTATTATTATTGGTTGAAGTTTGGGTTTGAGACACAAGGGTCCCTTATTCTCTCAAATCGTATGCACTTTTGAAACTTTCCACTACAGAAGAGTTTTTTTTTTAAGGCATCTCATTTACAATAACAAAACTATCAAACGCATTAAATTAAACCTTCCAAGAAGTGTGCTGTGACTGTATAATGATATCTATAACTCTATCTGAGAAACCTAAAGACCCAACTAGACAAATAAAATATTCCTGAATTGGAATTTTTGTTATCCTAAGGACATCCATTTTTGCCCTAATTAATCTATCAATGTAATGTCATTTCAAATAAATTCCTGCTGGAATCTGTTGGATCTTATTTCTCAAGTTCACATGGCAAAGAAAATATGCAAGAATAGCAATGACATTTTAAAAACAAAAAATGAGAAAGAAATGATCTTACCGAGTATTGGAACACATTATAAAGCTATAATTAAAATAGTGTGATATTAGCATAAGAAAGGACGTATATTAATAGAACAAAATAGAGAATTCAGAAATAGACACAAGTGTTTATGGGAATCTGGTTTAGCATAGGGATAGCATTTCAAATCTTTCTCTTCCTGATTTGGGACAAATTCAGTTTTTCATGTGGGAAAATATAACTTCGTGAATATTTATTTATTTGTTGATATACTTGTATATTGACATATCCTATTTCTATATTTATATAGTGATACAAAATTAGGCGTTTATTTTAAATACCTGTTCTATGTTTTTAGACATATACAAATACAGTTGCATTTGAAAAATGTTTAATTAATAAAACATTTAATTAATTAATATAATTAAATAGTAATTAATATTTAATTATATTTCATGTAGAACAATTTTACAAAGTTTTAATAAAGGTAAAGAAAACATTCCCACCTGTAGCATGCCCAGTCTACATATATAAATGTAGACTATATGTAACATATACACATGGACGCACATGCTTACACATGTACACATACATGCATGCGTGTACACGCATACTGCACACATGCACGTGGAGTAGGTCCCCCCTTATCTGCAGGGATATGTTCCAAGACCCCCAGGGGAAACCCCAGATGGAACCAAACTCTATTCTGAAGTCTTCTCCTGCACACGCATCCCTTCGATAAAGCTTCATTTATAAATTAAGCACAGCGAGAGATTAGCATCAGGAAGCAATAATGCAATAGAACAATTATAACAGCATGCTGTAGTAAAGTTATGTGAAAGCGGCCTCACGCTCTCTCTCTCTCTCTCTGTCTCTCACTCTCTCTCTCTCGCTCTCTCTCTCTCTCTCTCACTCTCTCACTCTCTCTTTCTCTCACCCAGATGGCTACTAAAGGACCAACGGGCCGGGAGCGTCTGCCATAAACACGCAGACAGAGGACAGAGTCACACCCTGGGTGGGATGGAGCAGGACAGCCCGAGATTTCACCACGCTACGCAGAAGCATGTGACTGAAAACCTATGAATCGTTTGTTTCTGGAATTTCCCACTTAATGTTTTTGGACCACGGGCAACGGAAACCCCAGACAGCGAGATCGCGGGCCCGGGGGCGGCCGTGTGCATCTATGGGGGAGGATAGCCATGGGAGGGAGTTGTGGGGACCGGGAGAGGCATGGGGGGTGGGCTGAGGAAGGCTCCCACAGCGGGGGACATCGTAGAAAGGAGGACACTGGCCCAGCCTGGGCAGAGGCCCCAAGAGCCGGATGGAGAGGCCTAAAGTCTTTCTACCCGCCTGCTTCCCCCTCCACCAGATGTGGACAGATAGCAACAGAGGCTCCGATGACACCCTGTGGGGATAAAGGACACGCTTTCATCTCCTCAAAGTCCAACCAAGGACAATCGCCCCTCACGCTTGCTCACGGCTTCCTGGGAGCTGCACACAGGACCCGGATACAGCATCTTCCATCGGCCGATACGCGGCGGGCCTACCATCACTGTCTTTGTTTCTAAGATGAGGAACAGGTTTGGCACGGTGGCAAAGGTCCCTGAGCTGGGGAACGGAGGTGCCAGGCCCTGACCGGGGTGCATCTAACTTCAGAGCGAGCGCCCCGAAATCCCACATCACGCTGCTTCTCCTCAAGGTATTCCCCCTGCTTGTGTCTGTGTAGAGGCATTCCTAATAATTTTAAAACTGAAGGTCCTTAAATAAATCTCAGGCCACAGAAGCGATCTTCTGTCAAAGTGTCTAAACAGTTTCTTACCCCCGTCACTCTGAAAGCCCTTGACAGCGTTAGGGACGCAACAGGTGGCAGCAGCCCCGCCTGGACGTCCTCTGGGCATCCCTACAGAAAGGACACCTGTAGTGTCTCAGGCAGCGCCAACAAGGAGACGGAAAAAAGAGGAGAAGCGATGGGTCCAGGGGTGACACAGAAGAGACGCAACGACCAGCAAAGGCCATTTCGATCCCCGTCCACTGGCATCTCCCAGGGCGGTTTCCAGAGAATGAGCTGGGCCCGGTCGGTGATGTGGTCCCCGGGGGGAGCTAAAGAGGCTCATGCCCCATGGAGCTGGGACAGACGCCAGGGCGGGTAGAGACATCTCCGTGGACATCACGGTGTGGGCTGCAGGAGGGCAGAGCACCCAGCGAGTCCACACGAGGTCCACGTCTTTGTCCACTGGCTGTCCTCACTCAGTGACAGAATTCCACTTCTGGGCGGGAGATGCCCTACAAGGCACATTGGGATCATCCTACGAGCAGAGCCCTCGCCCTCCTCTGTCCACTTGGAGAAAGAAGCCCGTGACTCACATGCTCCAAGGCGATTCATTACCTGCGAAAGGTGTTTTTATAAAACGGTATGAATTACGTAGAAGCCGACGCCACCAATCCTAGACCTTATCACGTAATGACAGATACAGGGTTCCACCTGAGGGGACGCTGTTCTGACATCGCTCGTCTGTGGTCCCCAAGCGGCAGAGTGATTTCCTAGGAAAAGGTGATGCTAAGTAGAGTGATTTTCTGAGTGCGCTCTTCTCATCTCCAGCGTGATGACACTCACCGGGGTCTCTCGCGATCATCCCTGACTGGAAAACATGCGGACAGGGCAGAAAATCGAGTGGCGGAAAAAAATTATCGTACTCTTCGTGGACTGCCCAAACAGCCCGAGGACACTCAGATGGAATACATCGTTCCGTGGTTGCCACAAGAGGCCCTTAAAAAATGTTGGCACCATGATAACAGAAATAAGTTGGTATTTAAGGGCAAAAGAATAACCCTGATGGCTTCATGGATAAGCTTCAAGCCCAGCCCTGGCTGATGTCACTTCTGGGGGTTTTCTCAAACTTTGTGCATTGGCCGTGGCCAAACTGGGATGACCCCTGCGGGGTTTCCCTGGCCGCCCCGCACCTGTGTGGCCGAGCATGGGTTCGGCTTCTGGTGGGCAGGCGGGCACGTCGGAGGATGGGGGTGGGGACAGCCGCTCCCCGGGCTGGCCGGGACTGCGGGCACGGAGGGCAGGCTTGCAACCCCAGGTTCATCGTAAATCCCTTTAAATTCGTCTCTAGTGACAGACACACAGTGTCCCGGATGGAATGGGTGAATAACACACATAATAGATGCTATCAATGTACACAAGCATCAGTTATCTCAAACTTCAAATATTCATATAGGACAGAAAGAGATGTCTCTTCCTCACTATTCATTCGAATGTATTCTAGTCCTTTTGTTTGATGATTAATTTCTTGCCCGCCCTGCGCTGGCTCATTCTGCTTCCTGGGGTGTCTCTTCTTTGTCCTTAGGACGGGACCCCATGAGAGCCTGGAGTTGGACACAGTTGGAAGGAGAAGCAGCCGTGGAGATGGAAAGCAAGTATGTGTTCTTTCCAAGGGGCATTCCACCGTGACTTCTGGGTCCCCAGCCATCGACGGAGGCCCTGGTGACCCAGAGGCCACACACTCTATATCCTACACCACATTTGTCCTTGTACTATATTTGGAACCTCATCACTAAGGTTTGAACGTTTGAGATCGTGAGATGAATAATAATTAACCAAATGTTTGCTGTTTCCCTAGTTGAGACAGCTGAGGTGGAACCATCACATTCGTCACAAGGAGAAGTCACTCCCCCCCATGAAGAGAACGGGGGACACTCACCCAGGGGAATGGAGTGGGGGGTCTAGACGCCACCAGTGCGGAGGGCTATAAACAAATTGGGCATTTCACACCTGCTTTTTGGCTGGATACTAACACCTAACATCTCAGCTTCAGCACCTGCGACGTGTCGACCAGGAGCCTGCTAGAGAATGATGATGTTATAATAACGTCGTACTATTATTAACTGTCCCCCTACGACAAACAAGGCAAAAGAGGTTGAGAAGTTTGGGGAATTTGCCGGAAGTCACGTAAATGAGAAGCCTCAGCTTCAGTTGACAACTCACGCAGGCCGCTTAGCCAGTGCACTAGGAGATACCTTCCAGGGAGTGGGTCGTGTCCATCCCTGTCACTGCTGTGCCCTCCTGGCACGTAGTAGGTGCTCATAAATAATACTGAGCACACTGTGATCGGTCTCCATGCTCACCTGGTTCAGGCTGCATGGAGCCCCCGCCAAGGAAAAAAAAAAAAAACAGAGAAAGGAATTCAGACCCTCCGTGTCTCAGAAACGCCAGAGGGAAAACAGACAAACGCCGAGAAGCAAACTTTCTTTAATATCCTCCTTCCGCCTCTGTCCTTTATTTCATTCCATTAGAGATAGCTGCTTCCTAAAATGCCGTTCTCCTCTCCCGGGAAGCCCCTGGGGGAGCGTCCTCTGGAACCCGGCCAGCGAGGCTCTGGGCCTCTCTGCTCGCCGCTGCTCTCACAGAGCTGACAGCTCTCTCTTCCAAAATCTCGACTACTTTTCTCTGTGCTCCAGGCCACAAGTGCAAACACACACACACATGCACACGCGTGCGCACACACACATGCACACACACATGCATGCACATACAGAGATACACACATGTACACGCAGACACACATATGCACACGCAGAGATACACACATGCACATGCAGAGATACACGCATGCACACATACATATGCACATGCAGAGATACACATATGCACACACATACACACACATGCAGAGATACACACATACATGCACACACAGACACACACAAACATGCACATGCAAAGATACACACATGTACATACACATGCAGACACACACATGCATGCACATGCAGAGATACACACATGCACACACGTGCATGCACACACACATGCACACACACATACATGCACATGCAGAGATACACACGTGCATGCACACGCAGACACACACATATATGCACATGCAGAGATGCACATATGCACACACATACACATACATGCACATACAGAGATACACACACATACATGCACACACAGACACACACATACATGCACATGCAAAGATACAACACATGCACACAAACACACATACACACAGAAGCACATGCAGAGATACATACATGTACATGCACACGCAGACACACACATACATGCACATGCAGAGATACACACATGCACACACGTGCATGCACACGCAGATGCACACATACATGCGCATGCAGAGATACACACATGCACACACGTGCATGCACACGCAGACACACACATACATGCACATGCAGACACACACATACATGCACATGCAGAGATACACACACACACACACACACACACACACACACACACACACACACACCAGACAAGCTGAAAAGAAAGAAGTAGTAGGTTCAAGACAAATTTTCCCAAGCAGGTCGATGGGGGTGAGCTGGTGTACCCTGATATGGCGACATTATTGTGTCCCAGGTCAACCTAACCCCTCTGGGCTCTTCACCCCTCGGGGGGGCGGGGGTGTCTCAGCCTGAAGACGCTGCTTTAGGGCGTTAGATTTGCCCTCTGTTGTATTTCCTTATTTGTTCTGCTTTTGTTTTCCGGGCAGGCTTGGTTTTTGTTGGATGTTTTGTTCACAGAAAAGATTTCTGCTCGACGTCCTGATTTGGAACGTCTTCTGTTCGCCGGTTGTAAGGTCGTTTGCATTTACAAAATAGCTCTCAAGGTTTATCTTTTTCATTTATCTCTCTGCTGCTCTGGCTCTCATTTATCTTATTGATCATTCTTATGGGTTGAATTGCGTCCACGCAATATGCATTAGTTGAGTTCCCGACTGCCAGCATGTTAGAAGCTGGTCTTATTTGGGTCATGGTAGACATAATTACTAAGACGAGGTCACACTACATGAGGGTGGCCCCTAATAAAGTGGGACAGGCATCCTTACGAAAGAAGAAAATTTTGACACAGACACACAGGGACAACGCCATGTGAAGATGAAGACCGAGAACTGGGTGATGCTTCCCCAGGCCAAGGCACCCCAAAGATGGCCAGCGAACCACCGGAAGCCGAGCAGAGGCCCAGAATTCTTCCCACTCAGAGCCCCAGCAAGAACCAGCCCGCCCACACCTGGGGCTCGAACTTCCAGCCTCCAGACCCGAGAGACAACACACTTCTGTTTATTGCTCCCCCAGCCTGTGGTGCTTTGTTACACAGCGCTCACACACTGCTACAACCACTGAAAAATATTTCATACTTTTCCCCTCCCCTCTCTACTTGATTTCACCCTTAACATTTAGTCTCGTCATTATTACATCACTTTTATTCCTGAAAGTCTGGTTGTATTTATCTGAATGTCTGAACCTTCCATTATTTTAAACTTTTGTTTCTCTGACTCCCTTCATCTCATTTTGTTCTTCGGACCATGCATCGTCCTTCGCCCCTGGGTCTCTCAGCAGGTTCCCAGGGCAGCTTTACTGCCATCGACTCGATGCCTTTCCACGTGGTGGTGTGGGTGACAGTCCCTGCGAACTGCGGCGGTCGTGATGTGCACCCCACAAGCGCCCGGGCTGCTCAGCACTTCTCCCCTTTCTCCATGCTCTCCGGGTGCCCGTGATACATCTTTCCTTCAGTGCTGGTTCTGTTTTCAACCTGTCCATCTTGCAACTCTCAAGACAAAATAAGCCCCCTGGTTATAAGATTACGGTTTTCCTTGCACAGATTCAACACTTGATTATTGGAATGTGTTGTTTTCAAATGTCACGTATCTTTAAGTCCCTGCTAGAGAGAGAGCCACTTGGTGGACACGTGACCCACAGAGCCACACTGGGCCCAGAGCTCGGAGGGCGGTGCCGGGTATAAGGCTCTGCCCTCGGCCCTGCAAATTATCTAGCTCGTTCTGCGTGGAGCGAGGTGCTTCCTCAGAACCATACATACCCCGTGTCTCTAACCACTGGTGCCGAGAAGGAGCACATATCCGCGTGATGTGACAGCAGGTCCACCAAGGAAGGACCTTCCATGTGAGGCGTGGGCGAGTGTGGCTGGATTTCCCTCACTTTCACGGAGCAGCTCTGGAGTTCTCTTTGAAAGCATTCCTACGCACACTCCCTCGAAAGTGATGTGTTTCCAGTAGGATTGGGGTTCATCAATATGCAAAAATATGTTTTTTTCAATCTCTAAGGCCTAAGAGAGAAGATTGAACAAAAAGGAATTCTATCGGAGGTGGATATTTCCGCTCTCAGCAGAGACTGGGGCCGATCCACTGGGTCCACGGATGTGGCAAACCTCAGGGGCCTGGTCCCCGCTGCAGCCCCTGTCCCCTGTGGACTCCACTCTGCAGCACGTCTCCCCGGAGGCCCAGTCTCGACCTCAACCACCAGTCTGTGGGCGCCTTGGCTTGACACCCGCCCTGAGACCCGCCCTGAGGCCCGCCCAGAATCATGGCCCATCTCCACCCTATGGTTCAAGCTCCTCCTCCCTCCCCCCCCACTCTTTCGAGACCCCCTCCCCTTTGTGCCCCAGCTGTAGAAGGCTAGGTACCCAGCCACGCCCACCTCTCGCTAGTGGTTTCCCCAGAGGGTCCTTCATTGCTCTGCTAGGACTGTCACTATGGGCTTCTCACTGCCCTCCCACCTGGACCCATCACCACTGGACAAAGCCAGCCTCACCAGCCGGTGGGACCTGAGCCCCGACACGCACTCCCAGCATGCCCCGGCACGTTCCTCTCGTAAAGCAAAGCAGAACAGAGCTCATCAACATGCAAGAATGTGTTTTCCGAGTCTCCCAAGCCGGAAAGAAAATATTTTTTTTTTAACTGATCCTGTAATAGAAGAATGAATTGGTGGGTGATTTTTTTCCCCTCTTTTATCCCTCAAATGTGATAAATATTTTTGTTCTTGCTTTTAACAAAGAAGAAAACAGTATTTTTTTACTTGCCAAATGTTGTACATGTCATCTGGGAAATGAATTCTTCAGCATATTTAATAATTTGGGGGGAAATAAAGGTAAACAAGTGACAGTAAAAATATTATAAAGCAAAACAAAAAACAACAAAGGCAAAAAAAAAATTTTTAAACACTACAGTGATGGCCCCTGGAACAATCAAACCAAGTCGAAAGGCCAAACACACACGTTATCAATAAATGTAGCGTATTATAAGTGTAAAATCACTAATGAGTGAAGCAATAAAAGATTTTTCCAGCAAAATTATATCTGGATAATTGGCTAAAAATTTGAAAGACACGATTAAGTTCTCATTTTTCATGTTAAACCAAGAGGTATTCCAGACAGATTAAGGATTTTGATTAAACAAAGCTATAAATATAATAGAAAAAAAAATACTGGTGCAAGGTCTGTATTATACCAAGGTGAAATCGGGAAATTACAAGCTGCACATCATAGACAGACACGTCGACAGGATGGTGTCGGCCAGGTGCTTACAAGGCTAGAAACGCACGTATCGCGTGCATAAGTACCCTAAAGTTACAACTCAAGCCAGCACATTGTTAAATTATATGGGTTTTCTCCTTCTAACGTGACAAATGTGCTGTCGTAACACACGACAGAAACAAAAAATGTGCACGAACTGATGGCTTTTCTACAATTGATGGGAAGCTGGCCAAATACCAAATACTGCATTTCGTCATCAGTGTGTCATGTCTGGTGTCCCGTGTGCTGAGCCAGCCATGTTGGCTAAGTCAGACACAACTGATCAACTGTATTTACTCTATAAAAATTACCTTCTTGCCTTCACATCGCCAAAAAAGTCACTATTATTTTTTTAATTTCCCACATAACTGACCTCCCACCGATAGTAGTGATCTTACGGATTCAAGAGTAAACTTTCATTGCATTCCAACCATCCAAAATTCATACTGCTTTCTTCAAAAACATGAATCAAATAAAGATTTAAAAATTTCTAAAACTATGTTCATGAGTTTTCAAGTCATACTTTCCCCCTCAAATATCCAAGATTATCTACGACACTTAAAAGACAAAGTTTTAATTAGAGTGGCTATCAGAATTGTAAGGCCCAATTATTTATACAGAGCTGAAATCTTTGATTTCAGGAAACCATTTTCCCAGAGACAAAATATAGCTCATGGCTCTTGGGAGGTCACCAGGGACCTTTAAAACAGTGAGTCAGTAACCGATGGCTTTGCCAAACGCCGAGTAGCAGGTCGGGGACCGGCCCTATTTTAATGAGCCACATCCTCCACTAGCATGGAAATTAAAATAAGCATCGTTTGTTTTGTAGTGGGACTTCGCATCTAAAACACTGCTCCTTCTTTTATAAAACACAGAGAAACAAATTTTTTTGCTGCTGTGATTAATTTAAACAAGCAATGGACATTGAACAAGATTCGAGGACAAGTAGCCAGTGAGCCTAAATGTAACGGATTCTTACTTTCCGTTAACTGTGCTCGGTGCCTTCCTGTTTAACAAAGGACTTTATAAGTCATCGTTCAAAGGAAATAGTACACAAGCCGAGTTTTGGAAACCACCCCTAATTTATCATAGATTTCCATAATAAAGAATACAGGCCCAGATAAAACTGGGACACACTTTTTTCTAAGCCGTCCTTTTCCAAGCCTCCCTGGAATACTATGCTGAAGAGAGGGGCCCTCATTTTACCCAAGTTTTAATTAAACAGAGGTAATTACAACTCTAGATTTTAGTTAAAAAGCAAAACGATTTAGTTAACAATAAAAAAAGATGATTCTCTATTGATGCAATTCGTTAATATGCTCAGCTATTGTCTTAGGTCTCACACTCACAGGGTGCTGTGCTCACCTCATAGGGAAATTCTCCCTGGAGATAATCGCTTGATTCTGGAAATAACTGACAACCTGGAAGCAAGAGTGTTCTGACCTGCCGCCTTCCAAGCGGGTCTGTGCCCCGGGATTTCTGGGTCACATCGAGAACGTTCTTGCGAAAGAAGCACGGTCTGGAAGGGCCGGGAAGGCGCGCATGTGAACCCTTCCTGAGTCTGGAATAGCAGGATGTGGAGGGAATCTATCCCGAAGACCCCTCACGGAGCGCTCGAGGTCATGTTCTCCTGCCTCCTGAAATCGTCCCTGATTGGGCTTCAGGGACCTCAGCCATGGAGACTCTGAGGCCTTCGACGGCCCATCTTCGTCCTCCTTTGCTCTCATCTAAGAAATCATCTCAAGGTTTTGTTACTAATATTATTATTATTATTGTTGTTGTTGTTGTTGTTGTTGTTGTTGTTGTTGTTTGCAGTGTGCCGTTCTGCCATTGAGGCAGAGGGACGGGGAGGGCTTCATAGAAACAGAGGACAGTATAGATTCAGCCAGACCACCAATATGCAGAGAAGAAGAAATAGTTTGAATTCCATAAATGTTGCTATAATTAAAAAAAGATAGATCCCAGGGGCTGTGTCATCTTGTGCCACAGTGCTGGTGTCCACGAGACACTGTACTTCAGCAGTTGGTCTCAATCCACGTCACACCCAACGCCTCTGTGGTCTAAGGGTGAAGGATAGATAATACGCCGAAGAGTTCAGACACACAGGAGGTGTCTGTTAAACATCCGTTTAGTAAATGCTAAGGAGACATGCGTTCTCTGTTTTCACGACTATTTCTGAGATCTGTTAGATCTTGAACCGCTGACTTCGTATGGCCAATTCTGCAGAAGAGAAGCTCTTGGTTTTGTCACCAGTCCCCGCGCTGGGGCAGTTGCTGGGGGACCCTACAGAGACGCTCAGTCCAGGGGGAGCCACCGTGTCGAAGGGAATGTGAACCGTGCAGACGCGGCTCAGGGAGCCCACGTGAGCTCGTGGGGGAGGCTTTGGTGTGGGATGGGAGACGGGGAGACATCGAGCAGGTCGGGGTGAAGGCAGGGTGGGGGGGATCAGGGAGGTGTTAGGCGTCAGTCCCTGGGACTGATGTGCCCAACCCCAGCAGGGCAAGTCTGAGGATGGAGGTGGCACAGACACTGGGCGCATTACAGGAATGAAAACAGGGCCCAAAGCCAAGTTCAAGGCAGAATCCCAGTCAGAGTTGGGCAAGTCACAAAGGGGGACCTCGATAAGCCTCTCGGGGATGGTCTGGCTGGGTTTAGATGTCCGTCCAAGAAGGAAAAGGGAAGAAGGGACATCCCTGGCACCCCAGCTAAAGGACGAAGAGGGTCTTCCAGACCAGGCTGCAGAAGAGACGAGAACGGACACAGAGACCACAGCGAGGCTGAAGTTACTCCACCAAGGTCATAAGGTCGTTTGATTGGACCCAACATGACTGTAAAAAAAAAAAACAAAAACACAAACAAAAAAAAAGACAAGACAAAACAAAACAAAACAGGGAGAAGTGGGCAACAATCAGGATTTGTCTCCACACTCGATTGCTTTTAAAATCCGATTTCTGGCAGATAGGTGAACGGCATTCACCAAGAGGAGACAATCACGAAGAAACGTTCGTTTAAAAACCCGTCGCTGTCAACTCTCACTTCCTGCATCACACCGTCGGCTCCTACCCCTGGTTAGGAAAAGCAGCGGAAGACTCGGAAGCATAAAAAAATAAAAAGGCAAAGGATTCCCGTGTTCCGTCTGGCACCCCTGTCCAGGGCCCTGCTCTCTGTCTGGGCTGGTTTACAACTCCGGAAGGTGTAGAAAATTGACATTACTGCACGTTTCATTTGCCCATGGAGATGCCGGAACCTTGGCCACTTAAAAGGGGCCCATGGGCGGGAGGGGGCATGGCTGATGGACCGAGGAGGCCCAGGCTTCAGGGGCTGGCAGTGACAGTGTCCCGAAGAGAGTGTCCCTGTGATTACCCTGCGGTAGAAAGAGCGGGTACCCTGATCCACAAATCACCTTTGGTCGATCAAACAGGCCACAGATGTGACAGCCCTTGAGAATTTAGTTTGAAATAAAGGAGAAGATAAGCCGAATTGACACACCGAAGCCATTAGTTTTGATTATATACATGTGCATGTGTCCATATATATTCAGAATATATATATATCTTCACCTACATGGAAGTAGAAATCCTCAGAACAGCTCATAATGAATTGTTTTGAGGATTTACAGAATTTTTATGTTATTCCTTTGCAAATCTTTGTTGAGTATTTGCAGCCCTGATTTAAGCCCGCAGGAAGGAGGAGAGGTGTGTGGGTAAGGAGCACCTTCCTGGCTGGTCACTGTTTGGGGACAAGCTGACTTTTGTCTCAGAGGACAGCTTTAGAGAGAGACTCTGAAGTGACTGAAAACCCAACATGTCCCCCGAAAGGGACGACTGGAGGAGAGTGGACCCTCTGGCTTTCACCTGTGGGTCAAAGCTTGCTCGTCCGAGCATCAGGGCCCTGAACTTTGCCCCAGGCACGTGCAGCCAGGATGGGGGAGGGGTCCAATGTGACAATCCTCAGTGACAACGGGGACGGGGACGCTCAGAGGCAAGAGACACACAGCGTGGGTGTGAGGCAGGGCTCTGCCCGGTTCTGCCCTCGAGCCATACAAAGGACTGAAGTGGCCACTTCGGTGTGTCCCTCAGGTGACATTGGCTTGGATCCTTGTCACTTCTGGGGCCACTGGGATCAGATTTCGAGGCCAGCACACGGAGGTGGGAGGTTCATCAACAAGTCCCAAACACACAGTCACAGCCCACGGGCTTTATACACAATTCTATTTGGCTTTATTTACTGACTATCTCCTTTTTTTTTTTTTTCCATGAGAAAAATGGTCAGTCCCTTCCGTATTCATGGTTCAAACGAGAAGCCTGTACTTTCTCATTCCGCTCCCTTCGCTTCACGAATCAGCATGAAATGTATTTTAAAACAGCTCCTTAAAGAACAGTCCTATGTTCGACATATTCACCAACCTCGGAAAAGTCACATCTTCCACGGGGAAGGAGCTGTCCCTTGCCCGCAATATTTGTCATCGTCTCTTGATGTTGTTTTGGGGTCTCTCATTTAGGCGTCCAACCTATGAGACTCTTGGTGGATGCAAAACCGTGTTGAAGAGCAGACGTGAGCTCTCCGGCCCGTGTTCATTATCGTCGGGCAGGTGATTCAGCGTGACAAGTGCTTTGTGACTTAAAGAATGACACACAGGACGTCGTCCAGGTAACAGCCCTCCTCCACGCCCCCCCGCCCCGAGACAAGTCCATGAGCACGGTAATGATCATTCAGAGAATTGTCACCGCTGTTGTTTCAGCCACCATCTGCCGTGTCATTCCTGGGGGTCCCCCCAGGAAACTCATGGGGACCACGTATGGATGATTCTGGTTTCTCTGAAGCTGAGTGTCAGGTGACGGGCAGACAAAGGTCAGATTCAAGGTGAGGATCCATGCTCCCACGTAAAACTCTGCAGGCTTTGAAAACATTTTTTTTTTCTTGGCCCGAGGATTCTTTTCTTGAATGGAGAGAGGGGACAGCAGGCAGGCAGCCTGCACAGTGGGTCTTCAGTGGGTCTCCTGGCGTTGGCTCCCAGGTGCCCCAACTCTTGAACGAGGTTGGCTGAATGAGAGAGATCACTGGAGATGGATAAGTCCCTTTCCTAAGCCACGGTCTACACAGAGAGAGCCGGCTTCCGATCACAGAGCTCAATTCACCCAGTTGTAAAAAACCTCAAGTCTGGAGCGTCCTGATTTACACATCCAGGTGACAAACAGGTTCGAGGACCCCCGGGGGGGGGAGTCTGAGCCCCCCGCAGCTACTCCAAGTCCTTCATCTATCCCCACGATCAGATGCTGGCGACACTGCCCCTCGTCCTCCCTCTGCTCCTATTAATCTCGCCCATGTTTTCATCTATTTCTTTAAAGAGAAGCAGTTTTACTATCTTTTTTGTCTCTTTGCATCTTACCATCCTACAACCTCAGGATTTTTTCATTTTTATCGGGTAGCTTATCACAGTGTTTTCTTAAATAGCTCCCTTTCAGAGAATAATTCTAGTTCTGGTCCTTACGCTAATAAAATTTATATCTCCCTACACACATGGAAGATGATAGGTGATAGATAGACAGATAGAGAGATAGAGAGATAGATAGATAGACAGATAGATAGATAGATAGATAGATAGATAGATAGATAGATAGATAGATAGATAGATAGATGATAGATTAGGTAGGTAGGTAGATAGATAGATAGATAGATAGATAGATAGATAGATAGATAGATAGATAGATTAGGTAGATAGATAGAAAGAAAAAAGAAAGAAAGAAAGATTAGATAGATAGATAGATAGATAGATAGATAGATAGATAGATAGATAGATAGATAGATGGATGATAGATTAGATAGATAGATAGATAGATAGATAGATAGATAGATAGAAAGAAAGATGATAGATAGATAGATAGATAGATAGATAGATAGATAGATAGATAGATAGAAAGAAAGAAAGAAAGAAAGAAAGAAAGAAAGAAAGAAAGAAAGATGATAGATAGATAGATAGATAGACAGACAGACAGACAGACAGACAGGCAGGCAGACGATAAATAGAAACGTAACATTCTTTAAGAACATTACATTTTCGGGATTCCGGGATCATACGACCCTATTTATTTTACTGTCACTCAGAAGCTTCCGGTGTCTATGGCAGTGTAGCCCCTCCAGCCATCCCTGCCTTTCCTGAGATTCCTTCTCACTGGCCTGTGACCTTCGATATCAAATCCCGGGCACGCAGCTGAGTGAACAGCTCGTCTTTTTGACAAGGCACTCTACAGAGAAATGCAAATGGCCACGCGTTGGGAGTGCACATCCAAGCTGTGTGTGGGGTGTTAAATGTTCAGAGAGACGGGAAGGCGGCATTGGCACGCTTCAGAGCTCCCTTGGAGACATCCCGCGTGACCAGGGGGCTGTCCGCAGCCTCCAGCTCCACGTCCCTCCCAGGGGCAGATTCTGGAAGCACCAGGAGACCCATATGTAACGTTTCCTTCTCAGCAATCCGTAAAACTTGCTTCTCAACGTGATCCCCGATTCGCAAAGTCTGCTAATAGACCAGCGAATCTCCTATAAACATCGCTTTATTCTCAGCCTCTTGCGGGACACAAACGGGCGAGGCATCACGAGCATCTATCTTGCGATTTGTGGCCGATTCGCTTTCTGCTTCGGTTACTCAGGAAATGCGTTCACCTGTGTGACTCTTGTCCTCGTGACTTAAGCAGAAGACATGGAAAAGCAGGGCATGTCGATCGCTGGCATCTGTTGGGGGCCTCGGCAGTTCTGAGGAATGGGTTTGAGCTCCATGCCAGGCTTGGGGGCCATTCTGGCATAAAAGGTGTGCTCGACATTTTCTACCCTTCTCCGCAGAAAAGGCTACGACGCTCAGGAAGGGGGGTGCCACAGAAGGGCCCACCCCCAAAGGAACCAGCTGTTTCACGGTGAACATGACTGCAAGCTGTCCGCTCTGCCCGGCCCATCCACAGAAAATCTAGACCCCCAGCTGAGCGAAGAGCCTGTCAGGGACAACAATGCCTTTGGAAGTAAACATTCCTCCCCTCCCCCTGCGGCTCACCGTCGTTCAGAGACAAACCAGAGAAGGGAGAGAACGAACAAGGCGGCTGGGAGTGAGCCAGCCAGGAGCCGGGGGCCGGGACGGAGTGAAAGAGGCCGTCTCAGTGGCACGCAGTGTCCCTCTGGCCTGTGAGGCCCTCAATGCACCCAGGTCCCTCAGCCGTGCCATCAAAGTGGCTGGAACCGAGAGAGAGAGAGAGAGAGAGAGAGACAGACAGACAGACAGACAGACAGACAGAGACAGACAGAGAGAGAGAGAGAGAGACCACGTCTCTGCTAACCCAGCGCAGGCCTGTGGTCCATTCTCAAGTCATGGGGTGATGTTTTCTGAACCCCAGGCCTGGTGGGGGGGAGCCCCATCTCTGGATAGGGTAGTGACACTATCTGATGGTGACCAAGTGCTTTCAGGCAGTGTGCCACACACTAGATTTGCCGCAGGCTTCCAGAATGGTGTCCCCTCCAAAGTCACGTGCTGCAGTCCTCACCCCCCAGGACCTCCGCGTGTGAGGAGACGAGCAAATCGGATCAGCATGTGCTGTAACCACACTCTGTGTTGACACCGTTCTCAGCACAGCGGAGCGATCCGGCTAATAAAAGACCTGGTCCCGACCGTTTAAAAAAGATGACAAATGAGCCTGCCAAAAAAACCGAACCATTCTAAATAACAGCTAAAGACAACAATGGGAGCATCCATATGGCCGCTCGAGAGTAATTGCTAGGTGACGTCTGAAGGCGACATCTCTATTTGCAGACAAACTCCCACGGACGCCGGGAAGCCACGCTCTGAAGCGGCATGAGTCACAGGGACCGACTCGTGAGGTGGCCAGTCAGTCGCTCAGTCCTGGGGACAGCTGTCCTCATGGGGGCCCTCGATAAAGAATCACTGCGTGTCCGTGATTCCATTTCTGTTTGGTTCTGGGTTTGTTTTTCACCAAGGCCCAGCTGAAGGCACGGAGAGACTCGCCGATTGGTGGACTTCTACTGTGACTATGAAGATGCAGATGGGAGGACCGGGGGCTCAGCATCACCCTGGCCGAAGGAAACAGCTGGGCTAAAAAATAAAGACCGTGACTTTTTTGCATTATCGTCTCGTTACCTCCTCCATTCGCACGAATCATTGAGTCGTGTAAAGTCCATCGAAACTGCTAAGCAAACGTGAATTTTGTAACAAACTCTTTCCTGAGCGCTGCTGGGAGGCGTCCACGTCCCATCCAACATCAGGTGCTTTTCCGAGGACTGAGCAGCTTGGAAAACGGGTGACGTCACGCAGGCGTTCTCACCTGCTCGCCCCTCTCCCCCCGCCTGAATGACCCTTGACCCTGGGATGCAGCTGACACAAGGCCACCCGGGGCTCTGCCAGGGTGGGCATGGCAGCATGCCCCTGTTTCCAGCTGTCACTCGGACCCTTCTCCTTCTCCTCCAACCAAGCAAGACGGACGCCAGGCTGAAGACAACAGCTCTCGTTTCTTTTCACGTGAACCACCTGTCGACTCTGGTCCTCTCTATCTCGCCAGCAATGATGCCCGTGGAGCACAGGTCCCTAGGACGCCCCCGGGTGTCGCAGCACCCCCAGATGGAAAGAGCCGACATCACAGAAAATAGAATAAACCCTCTCCTGTCATTGACGTGGCACACTCCAAGGGGGAGGGAACAGGAGTGGCAGTGATTCTGCCAGCAACGACACGCACCGAACGGAAGCCCACAGCCTCCCGGAGAGCCGGGTGTAGACGGCCTTCGGAAAGCACGCTCTCTCTTAGCGGGGGACCACGTTTTCCAAGTCCCACCGCCCCCCCGCTCCTGCAGGTACTTCGCAGGCATTCCTGTAAACATTAGAAGCATTGCACGAAATGTGACAATCGGGGTGCAGCCAAGGGCCCCACGAACCTTTGCCGTGGCCGTGACTGTCACTCTGTCCCGTGGACTGATAGCTGCTTACACTTTCTCCGGGCAATTCCATAAACAGACCTTGGGTGAGAGGACTCTTAAGCAGTCAACATTTAGAAGGTGTACCTGTCAACAACACCATTTCACTAATACATATTTAGGGAAACGAGAGTGTTTCTGTGAATGGTACCGAGAGGAGCGAGTCGGACACAGAGGAGAAACATCTTCAGTGAATAATAAATGATGGATCTGTTTTAATTCTTTAGTTTGGGGAGTCCGAACTTACTCAACGAAGTCGAAGAAACTCCAAAATTTTCAGACGCCAAAGACGCATGCAAAAGTTAAACCTCTAGAGAGGAGAAAGGAGGGGTACAGACAATGAACGGAGGTGGAAGGGTTTTGGGGAAACTGGGGTGTCCCCGAATGATGTCTGTAAGGGGAGATGGGCTAAGGGACCACACACACACACACACACACACACACACACACACACACAGCATTACGTTCCATCATTTTACACTGTCTTTTAACAAATTTATTTAAATTCTTCGGCAGTCGCCATGCATATTCTCATGCTGTGACGTGGCACATGGACGTTCTGACTCTCACGCCATCATTCATTTATTCTTCCATCCAACCAGTGTTGACGGAGTGCAGGACACCGAGGGACACGGAAGCAGGCACAGCCGAGCAATGGAAAAGACCAGCAAGCAGGGCGTGTCCCTTCTCTGGGACAGAGGGCCTCGGGCTGGCCAGCCGGCCAGCCCGGTGTGCCTGCGACTGACCCAGTTTCATACAAAAGCCCCTGGGAAATGCCCCGTCCTGGGCAACCCGGAGCAGCGGGTCCGTGGCGGGTGCTTGAATGAGGCAGGGCTGGGCGGGGGCGAGGGGCAGGGTGTGGAGACTGTGGGGGCGGAGGCCGCAGGAATGAGGATGTGGGGGGGTCCTTAGTGAGTGCCCCGGTGACAATAAGAGTGGGAGCAGGGATTGCGCCCCGAGGGAGGGTGTTGATGGCTCTCTTAGCAAAGTGACCCCTGCAGAGGTCTTTACCTTGAACTCTTCAGCTGACCCTAACACAGCCTCCCTCTCTTCCTTCTTAGTTCTTGCTTCCTGATAACTGTTTGCCTTTGATTATCTGTTCTCGGCCGCCACGCCTGAGGCCTGACTTTTGCAAGGAGCAAGTGGTTGGATTTCATTTTTCTTATTCAATGTTTCCCTTTTCCTGGCCGTGATCATGTACATTGGGTCTAGCTCTGTCATCGTCTACCCCTTCTGTTTGCTTTCTATCCTGTGTGGATGTCTCTCCTGTTTGCTTTTGCTGTATAGATGTTTCTAGTCATGCGTGAGGCACTTCAAGTCTGCGGATTGTTACAGTCAAGGTTTTTTAAAATGCACTTAAAGATGCCTTTTTTAAACTTAGGGAAAATGAGCCATCACAGTCAGGAGGAAAGCGGGCACGGGGACGTCCTCCGACAAAGGGGTTCCGTGTGGAGATTAACGTGTGCTCCTCCTGGTCTCCCTGCCCCCACCCACACAGCCCCCGTGGGATGAATCGGACTTTTAAACACCATCGGTCTGATTTCACCCTGCAAATTCCTTCCTTCAACGACAAAAAAACACTTTTGAAATAGTTCCTCAGTCTGTTGCATGGCCCAGCACCTGCTTTTTCTCCAGTAATCATGTCCTCAGCTTCGAGGTCTGTGTTTACTAGGGCGACATTCTAGAACATTCTAGAACATTCCTTCACTTCTGCTCCCTCCGCCTGAGTTCTCGGCCTCGTCGCCCCTGCCATGGCTCCCGGGACATCCTGCCCCAGCTCCTGCGGCCCCCCAGGGGAACCACTGTCCCTGAGCTGCGTCTCGCACCCTCTGGCCCACCCTCCACGTCCCCGACAGAGGGGACTTTCTGCTTCGTTATGTATGTTCCACTCCGCTCTGAACCTGGAGTTTTCAGCACAAACCGCTTGGGAAGGTGGCCTGTCCCTCAGATGCGTCCCTCTTTGACGCCGAGTGGGCCAGAGGAATGGTGCCCGTGCACCGACAATGGCCAGAAGCTCAGATTTGGGGGATGGGGGGAGCACAGACCCAGAGTCAACCTCGGCCTCTGTTTTCACCGTGCCCTCGGCTGTGTCTTTCCGATTCCCCGAGCCTTGGTTCTCGTATGATTCATGGCTTTTATTTCCTGTCCTGCGATGCTCGGATGCCCGGCCCAGTGCCTCGAGATGGGAAGCCACCTGCCTGCCAGCCTGCAAGCCCCGCCGGGCTCGGAGCTTGTGTGTCCCGTCTTGTCTTTCTCAGCCCCCAGACGCATCCCTCCCAGAGCCCACACTGGCCTCCGTGCTTTGCACCCACAGATTCTGCCCTGCACGCCCCACCCCCCACCCCAAGCCTATGGCAAATCATATTCCCCGGACACCCAGCCCCGAGGACGCCCACCCCACCTGCGCCCGGGGCTGAGTTAGGTTCTCATCCTGACACCTGTCTGACTGCTCATCACTCAGTAGAGCAACCGTCTGTTCCCCATGGCAGACTAATCCTTAGATAGAAGCCTCTAGAACGTGCTCACCTTCCCACCCCCAGCTCCCGGCACCCTGCCTGGCATACAGTACGCATCCTAGACATGGCTGTTAAATGAATAACGGGAGAAGTGAGCAAGGAAAGGACATGAATATTCATTTCGAAGTATTTCTAGAAGTTTCCTGAAAGCCCCAGAACTCCGTTCGGCGCGCTGTTTTGTCTGCATCCCTTCTGGATTCCTCCCCGGAGCACCCCGCGATCCCGCGATAACCTGGTTATGCCCCTGTGTGTACGAATGAGGGACAACCAGCAGGACAGCTGGCTCAGTGTCATTGCATTTTAGGGTTGGAAGGAGAGAGGCTTCCCAGAGTGACCAGAGCCTTACTGAATTCTTGGCAAAGCAGCTGTCCCTGAACTGCTGGATGGAGCAGCCCCTGAACACCCCAGGAGCCCCAGATCCCTGCACAGCCACGGGGCTGTGGGGGCCCAGCCCGTGTGCATCTCTCTGTCCTCACCTCCCAGCATCCTCCAGCAGGTGCAGGCGTCCCTGCAGACTCACAGGGCGCGAAGCTTTTTATAGCCTCCAGGTCTTCGCACCTGCCATTCAGCGGCCGGCACTTGACTCCTTGCACTTGGGTCTGATGGCACCGCCTGGGGCCCCTCTCTAGACGCCCTACCTAAGACAGGTGTCTTGTTTCCTTTAGAGCCCTTGCCACCGACCTGCAGGCTGGTCCTCTCTTCCCACCTCATGCCACCACCAGAGTCCCAATACCGCGAGGGCCGGTCGGCTTCCCCCTCACCCAGCCTCGTAGCCTCAGGGCGGCGCCCAGCCCCCGACACACGGTCCAGGGAGTATTCCCTGAGTGCAGCCATGCCATCCTTCGGGCTCGTGAATCCTGCAAGAAGCGCTTGCTCCCTCAACTTAAACGCAACAGAGCATATTCATCCAACCTGGAGGTTTCACAATATGCGCCCTCCACCCCACCCCACCCCAGCCCCCGCCTTCACCTCTGAGTCAGAGATAACAAACTTGAGAGCCTACTTGGCCACACTGATGATCTAATTTCTCCT